>QLSR01000046.1:0-48263 GCA_031780015.1 Citrullus colocynthis
GATACAATGGTGTCGGGAGAAATGCTTACTCCCGACGCCCAACCAAATTTTAGCATTGGGAGAAGTGATTTCTCGAGACGAAGTTGGCGTCGGGAGAAGTGATTTCTCGAGACAAAGTTGGCGTCGGGAGAAATCATTTCTCTCGACGCTAAAATATGTTTTCCGACGCCATAAATCAATCTTTGGCGTCAGGAGAAGTCACTTCTCCCGACACTACCTTACGAGCGTTGGGAGAAAACCGCTTTATTCCCGACGGAATGACTTTTTTGTGTCGGGAAAAGGCTTTCCAGATGAAAATCCTGACGGTAAGAAAGGCAAAAGCTTTCCTGACGGTTTTTTGGCTTTTTCTGACAGTTTTGGTCGTGAAAAATGACAAAGTTCTTGTGTTAGAATAGAATTAATCTCAATTCCCTCCCCCCCCCCAAAAAAAGAAAAAAATAAAATAAAATGAAATGAAGTTTCATTGTTTGTAATAAATTTTTAGCTTTCCTGTTTTTGTTCCTTGAAACACTATATTATTTGTTGTTTAATATTATGTGTTTATTACTATTTTGTTGAATCTTGTTGGTATTGACATGTTTGTTTGCCTCTAGAGTGTATTATTATGTGCAATGGACTTCTCATACATTTTGGATTTAAGTAGACAAACTTTTGTAAGAATTAACATTGTTTTAATCATGAACATGGATGTAATGTGGGTATAGGTTATTACCAAATTTGATTATGAGGGTAGGTTATGACATCAATATTTTGGGCAATATCGATTGAGTTGGATAAGTTGTTGACATTGGAAAGATAAAACTTTTTTTCATTATTATAATTGTCAATATTGATGTGTAGAGTTCAACTCTAAAATGATTTTTTGTTTTCTTCCTAGGTTTTGCAAGAATGCATTGGAGTAGTGAAGTCATGGAGCAATTGATATGTTTATAAGATCTTTTTGTTGGGTTAGTGGCAAAACTTTGGGTGCAATGTACTTATTGTACCTAAATAGCTATAGATTCTTGTGAAACTTCACAAATTGTAATTAGTCAATCTTTTTGTATAAGTATTATCAACTTTATGATACTTACGTTAAGGTATTTTATGGTTGTGTTCTTTTTTTTCTTTGGGTTTAATTAGGATTCTTTGATTATGGAAATCATATGTGTAATGATAGGATTGAAGAAATAACAAATATCAAAAAATATTTTTTTATTGACAATACAGAACTGTCGTAATATTAAATTGAGTGGAAAAAAAAAACGCGTCATGATAGAACGTTTGTTGACAAAAAATATTTGTCATGGTTCATATATTCTTGACAAAAAAATGTCATGGTTCAGATATTATTGACAAAAAAATTGTCATGGTTCATATATTCTTGACAAAGATAAAAAGTCGTTGTATGCATGAAATGACAAATTATGATTGTCACTAATTATTCATTGTTGACAATTAATTAGTCATAAGAAGACCAATTATGACATTTTTTTTAATAAATGTCATTGGAGCTCCTACATTTACAGGTGATACAATGACTGAAAATAACTGTCACGAATTTTAAATTTGATAGTTTTTAAATGTCATGAAATCCCAATTTTGTTCTATTGAAAAACAAAATTAACCTACCTTTTGCAAATAAAAGTGGTAGAGTCATGTTGATAACGCATTATAAAATAAGAACAATGCAAGATCAAAGGAAGAACATTGGATTCAATTGTGGTGTGTCTTACAAAGGCATCATACACCACTATTTCTATGACATGGAATGTGTATGTTACAATATGAAATTCAATGAGAGGTTTTAAAATTTGTAACCCTTGTAGGTTATGGATATTTACGCTAAATGTTATTTATAATATATATTACATTTATAATAAAAATTTATTATTATTATTTTTTTAATAATACAAAAGAACCAAAATGCTAACAATCAAGCAAACGAAGGCTAGAAAATAGCCTTACAACATGATTAAAACATGATATATAAAAGATAACTATGAAACGAATTGGAGGCTCCACTCAAACCTCTTCTAGCCAGGTCATGGGTAGAGGATATCGGTGATAAACCACATCAATAGTAAAGGTTGATTAGTGATAAATCATAACACTGATAGGAGTCATCATTGATAGATTTTGTTATATTTGCCATTTATAAAAAATGTTATATACTTAATTATTATCTCTAAAAGTACTATCAACACCATTACCCTAGAAAATATTAAAAAATAGTTATATTTTACTGACATTATAAAAAGATCATAAAACTATTTTAAAAATAGCTCGTGCACTAAGTAGTCCTAAGATTCTTCAATTGACCAATCAATTAGGTGGTATTCCTCTAATTTGATAAGCATTTGCCTCCAAGTTACTTTTGTATTCATATTCTAATTTGCATGGCTTATTATTCCCTAAATTTACACTCTCAAATTTCTCTAGTTTTTTTAGTAGAATAAGGTTAGAGAACACTTTAAGCTTAGTAACAACTAATAATTAACGTGAAAAGGACTATAATTTAATTAATGACGTAGCATTATACTATAAATCTCAAAGTCAGAATTTCAATTTTTCCACCACACATATATTATTTTAAAAAAAGTAACTAACAATTAGCAAGTCAATAAATTATTAAATTTTAATTACCATAAATCTTTATTTGCAACTAAAAAAAGAAAAAACCTTTATTCGCATTGCCGTTATTTGTAGTAATGTTTGAAGATAAAAAATGAGTGGTTGACTCTCACTAATATTAACAAAATACAATTCATTGAATTATGTACTTCTCTTTAATTTGTTTTCTATTCTATAAGTGTTAATATTGTATTTGATGTTTTCTATCCAATCATTATTAATATTGTATTCTTAATAGTGTGATACCACAAAATTAAATTAATAAGACATACTTAAAGTATTTTAGACATCCATTCTTATTTGTTTATTTATGTTCTTTTTGGCTGTTGAGAACTTTAATTAAAAGTTTGCAAGGATATTATTGTTTTACATCAATTGACAACAAAAAGTTAATTATTTCGATGCAAAGAACAAGGATAAAGTAACAAAATATATTTTATTTAAAATCTTCACAATTAGAGAAAGGTAATGAAAGTAAGGTCAAAAGAGATTTAAAAAAGTTATAGTTAATCTGACTAAATGACTAAACTAATAATTAAAATGAATTGGAAATTGCACCCACAGCTATTGTTCTGATAAGAGGGTTACCATAATCAATTCAAATTCTATGTACTCCAAATATAAAACGAAGGCTAACTTTTTTATATTAAAAAAAAAAAATTATTAACACTAATTCTTCGTATTTACGAAATTTAGAAATTTAGGATTATTTTCTCTTCATTATTGATTTTCACCTTTCTTAAAAATTAGAAGAAAAATTGAATTCTAAGTCAAATTAAAAAAAAAAAAAATTTCTAAAACTATATATATAACTTAGTTTTAAAACCTTGGGTTTATTTTCAACATTAGTAAGAAAGTAAATAACAAAACATAGAAATTTATGTATAGAAATAGTGTCTATGTAAGTTTAATTTTAAAAAACCAACAACCAAATGTTTGTCAAACCAAGCTAAAGTTATTTCAATTGCATCTTTAATTTATGCGTTTATTTAATCTCTATGTACTAAAATTGTTGATACCAAATTTTTACACTGAATTTGTAATAATAGGAAAAAAATTTGAACAATAAGATTATGCACTTATTGTTGGCATTTTGGTAGAAATCTCAGAAGGTAGACAACTTTAGACTATTTTTGGCGTAGCTCAAATGTGATGTGATCTCTTAATTATATAAAAATATTTTTTTGTAATGATCATTTAACTAATTCACTTCTCTTGAGTCATTAATGGGACCATTACTAACAATTTTGTTACTGATTGTCAAAATAAGTTTGTTTGTGGACGTAAATACATGTAATTGATTCAAGGGAGATGAACATTTTGGCTCAAGTCCCCCATTATCGACCTCTTTTATATAGATCGGCCTAACTATGGCTGACCCATAAGGTCGATCTTCATTGGTTTACTCATATAAGTCGGCCTCCCTTTGACTCCTCACTTTCTAAGGTTCAGTTTTTGGAGTCGTCTTTAAGAAGTTAGGCCATTTCTCGTACATTTGGCTCATTTTTCACCTCTAGCAAAAATCACTAATGAATGCTAACTTGAGGATGAAATGATGATCAAACAAACATCTAAAGTAGTTGAATATGAAGTAATGAACAAATGTTATCAAAATAATAATATTAATAATAATAAACAACATAACTAATTTAATAACGTCAACAGGTGAGGGGAGTTTAGTTGAAATCATTTAGTCGTTAATTAACTAAGATTTATATTAATAATTATCGATAATCATAAATATACTACGACCATTAAAAAACTTTTAAGTATCATATGAAAATTCACAATAAAACATGGGAATGAATCAATTCGAAATTGACTTGCCTATAAACTAACCTAAGAAATAGAATATTTTTAAGCCTTAACCTTAACCAAATATAATACATTTTAATTTTGTTCTTGTTAAAAATACGCCTCATGATCATTGGCTATGACTATACTAAGCATTCTTCCCATTCCAAATTAATTGCAATAGCCTACCAGTTGTAAGAAACCGTGGATCATTAATTTACTAATACATAGTTATTGTTTAATTAATTAATTAATTAAATTAAATTATGCTGTGAAACGCTTTATATTAATTAACAAAAAGTATGATATAATTTGGAATTAAATACTTATCCATTCAATGCACTAAAGATGGAATCCTTAGGGTTTAATAGAAGGTCGGTGATTCTTATTCTCTTGGAGATTAAATAATTTCGAGACTATTTGACTTGGAAGTTATAGGGTCATTAAAACTTTAAATATTTCAATAACATTTAAAATTTAAGAGTGGTAATGTTTTTAAAGAAGTAGGATTAGGTGGTTGGTTATTAACATGAAGTTGACCAACCAACTATTCTATAATTTTAAAATCATCATCCACGATTTGGGATAATGAATTAAGTTGAGTTATAAAGTATGAAGTTAATATATTTATAGAGAGCAGTTTGTATTTTGGTACAAAATTATTTAGTCTAAATTGAAAAGTTTACATTTAGAATACAGAGTTGAGTTATTAAGTCAAAAGTATGTGATGTAGGGTTTTATTACCTAAATAGTTTAATTTTATTCAACCATTCAACCACATATACATTTTTCCAAAATTCCAACCCTCAATTGAGATATTTACTTAAAAACATCACATATATCTCTCAATATTTTTCTACCTGTAACCCATTGTACTTAGGCAAACAAAATGCTTTTGTTTCATACGAAAAACATAATTACTTTAACATGAATGAAATGTATGAGAAAAACATGTCCGACTAAATGTATGTACATGTAGGGAAAAAAAAATACAAAAACAAGAAAACAAAACAAAATCAATGGGTTTAAGATTTTTTTTATAGCATCTTATATAAAATTGTAGGTTAAGTTTATTATGCATGTGTATTGGTTGGTTTAGAGAATTTGTATGTACAACTATATTCATAAACTCACATAGGAAAATTTAAGATCATGTCCTAAATTGAGAATAAATGTTTAAAACAATGCATTTCAATTTTTTTGGTGCAAACCTATGCTTGCTTCCTTTTTTTCGATTGTTGATTTTGTAGTTAAATAATGGTAAGTTAAATTGGGCACTTGATTTAGCATTTTAGAGGAGTCCTAATGATGAGAAGGTTAGGGTAAAAGCGGGATTCACAAGGGAATATAGGCTAATAGCCTAGGTATAGGAATACCACGTCACCTTAGGTATAAGGGACACCATAGGATAAAGAATAGGAGCAAATATTAATCTAATTAGTAGCTAACCATATGCATATAGGCTTAGCTCCTTAAGCACCAAAAGGAACTCGATACAAGATAAAATTGGTGAAAATTATGTCTATGAGTTAGGCAATGCCCCAGTATGATGTGGCCACATCACTTGAGTCATAATGAACTTGCGCAAAAACATAGTTGAAACCTAGCTTTCATCATTGATTATCTTTATCTTTTTAAGCTTTATTAACATCAACTCACAACAATTTCATCTTGGTTACTTTGGTCACTTGATTGCATTGTTTTAAAATGAACCGAATCAGATAGCTAATCTCATGGGATTCAACTCTTGGAGTACTTCCGAGATAATTTCTTCATCGAGATTGTATGCTTGCACTAGACCATATTTATTTTCATACTCATACATGGTTGATTGATCAATTATGAATATGACCCACTTTGTAATCATTAAAAACAATGTAATCCAAATCGCTCATATGAAGACATACGAGTGGAGGTATCCTATTCAAAGAGTTTGTATAAAATTATATTGCAAAATAATTAATTTATTTTTCTAACACTATTAACTAAAGAGATTAATATTTCATAGGATGAACATATGTAACTTGCTTAGCTTTCTTAGCCAACATCTCCGGTTTCCCCCGAACCAAGAGCCTGGTGGTGTTCCTGTCTGGCATGGTAATCTGGAAGGCATGGACTTAGATAGCATCTTTGGCTTTATTGAGGCATATGTGGTGAGAATTTGACTTAATAAATGCTGAAGAGATAACAAAAAAATTCATTAATTTCTATTATGAAATGTTCAAGATCCCTCTTTCGGGGGACTTGTCTTGTACTCCATTAGGCAAAACCTCTTTTTTTGAGTGAAAGGCCTTATGTTATGAGGGTAAACAAGCCCTACTCGCTGTCCCTTCTTCAGGTCCAAAAGAGCGTGATAGCTAGAGGTTTGATCTCAATCTTGAGTGAGTTATGGATTCCTACCTTGGAAGGCTTATCCTATGATCAACATGGGTGAGAGTGGCCCATGTCGTTGACTCAGTAAGCCTACCCTTTTGGGGATGAGATTGAGTAGGGAGCTAGGAATATAGCTACACAAGATGAAATTCACTCCTTCCCGACTTTAGGGTAAGTAGATGAGTTGTTCTCTTAAGTGCTGACTTTAAGTCTTGAACATTGGAACCTCTCCTCTCACTGGCTCAAGAGGGACTTTGTTTATGGTTGTACCATAAGTAGATTATTCATTAGAGGATCAGTGGTACGTAAGGAGTAAGAGGTAATTAAAGAGGTAAAATGGTAATTTGACCCAGCTATAATTACGAACAACTAGTGAATGATCGACTTACTTGTAATGGTTACATCCATGGATGCAACATGTCTATAGTGCTAAGAGTGCAACTATGGGTTTTTAGTGGAGTAACCCATAGTTAATGAATGTTGATTAATTTAATTAAAGAGTTTAATTAATTAATCTTGTATCATTGAACCTTATAAGTTGTAGGTCTATTAGCTCCCATTGTTAGCTCACAATGGGTAAAATAGGGATCAAGAGTTTTGAAATGTTCAAATTAATAAGGGAATGTGCCTTAATTGTATATATATGATACAATTGATATAATGTATACAAATACATTATAATATAAAGTTAATTTTGAATGAGATTCAAAATTAAACTATATAATATGAGAGAACTAATATATTTGAATAAGATTCAAATAATAAATAATATGAATGAGATTCATATTAAACCTATAGGTTAAAACTAATGTGAATAGGATTCATATTAAAACTATGTTATGTGAGAGATGTATATTTGAATATGATTCAAAATTTTAAATTAAATATTAGATATTTAATTACATCATTAATTAAATTATGATTTATTTAAATTAAATTAAATTATATTTTATGTCATTTAAATTAAAATTAAACTCCCCTGTATTGTAGGGTAGTGGGAGAGTAGAGAGAGGGTTAACTACCCTCTCTCTCCCTTTAAAACTGCAGATATCTGCAGTTATTGGATTATTGCAACTTCACGCAAAATTCACCCCCTCTTCAAAAACCTTTCCCATTCTCTCTAATTTGATAGAGATGCATTGTCTCCACAAAATTCATATCTTCTTTAAAAAAGGGTTCCCAAAACCGTTCCTTGGCATGAGAACAGCAGAGAAGACTTGACAGAGGCAACTTCATTGCTAGGTTTGAAAAGAAGCATTACCGTGGATTTTCAAGGTTTTCAAAGGTAATTTGTATTTTCTATGTAATTTCTGCTTAACCTGTAGAAATACATGAATTGTTTTGTATGTTCTTTACTGTGCTTATTTTCTAAATCAAAATCAATAGCAAAGCGATCACTCACTTCCATTGCGAGATTCGATCCCTTCATATTTTGTGTTTTATTTTTTAAAAAACTTGATTTGGACGCTAAATTGATGATTATGAACCGGGGTGGTTGTATATATAGGCAATTAATCGTCACATTATTATTGTGTTTTAAATTGACATTTTGCCTCCAACTTTCAATGCATGTGTGACATCCCAAAATTTAAGGTAATTTTTAATTTAATTATCTTCAATTATTTGGGTGTTATTTTGAACTTTGATGTTGAAATTTTAATTAATAGATAATTCAATTTAAATTGAAGGTTAAAGTTTTGAAGTTTTGGATTTAGTTCGATTTAAATTCAATTTGGGAAAATTGAATTGAAATTGGGAGATTTAGAAGTTGAATTTAATTTGGAGATTTGGTGTCACACCCCCTCCCAGATTTCCTTCCTAACCTAGGAGTAGGTGCAACCTACTCACATGCACGTCATCTTATATCTTGAAACACAATTCAATACCAGATCAATTGTACAAAAATTTATCCTAGTGAAACATTATAAGTTAAACATAAGTTTTACATAAGGTTTCTCAGTTCATAATTTATCGTAAATGTGTATTTGTTTAGCACACAGTACAAAGCCCACACTCGTTATACTACAAGGATCATTTATGGCAAAACATGTACATAAACCAAGTATTTACAACTATCCCAGAGAACTAATGCAGAGTAAGCCCAGACAAGGATCTTCTGTAGGCTAGGCGTCTCGGACACGTTTGCTACCTGAAACGACAACAATAAACAAGAAAGCGTGAGCCTAAAGCAGAGTGAGTGACTAAGTTATCTATTACAATCTAATCCTTGAGTTAATGCTGATCATAAAACTACTATATATCTTATTAGTACAGATTACTGGGTCACTCATGCCATTTAACAATATAGCATAAATATCTTTCTAAAAAACAGCGGAGCAAAGCTCAACGCTATTAACCTCATAATTCAATTCCTATTATTCATATATTCATACGCCTTCACATTTTGTCCCTCGGCGTTTCAACTCTCAAGTGCTTTCTCATATTGTCCCTCAGCACTGAGGTTCATTATTAATTCACTCCTCAAGTGCCTTCACTCAGGGTCCCTCAGCACTGAGCCATCTTGTACTAGTTTTCCATATGCCTTCTCACAAGGTCCTTCGGCATTGGAAACTATCTCAATCAATTTTTCAAGTGCCTCCACTCATGGTCCCTCAGCACTGTGTATCATATATCATATCCCCATAGGCCTTCACACATGGTTCTTCGGCCGTGGTTTGCATTTAGATAACACAAATACAGGAGTTCATATATTATCCTTGTTTTCACTTGCGCAATGTTAAAGATAATCCTTGGATAAATTAGAAAGTCACTCACGATTTGTCTTAAGCCCCGAGCGGGTTATATGTTTTTCCGAGCTCTTCTTGGCCTGTAAAAACACATTTCTCACATTAAGTTTCCTTTGATCTCCTTTTTCATAATCATTAAGTATGCATATTAATGACTAGCGATACTTTATGTCACTAGCGAGACTACGAGCTAAATTCACACTACTGGGTATTGCACTAGCGAAATCAGAGTGAACTAGACTAGCGATATCACCTCAAGGAGCGATACCTAGTGAAACTTCAACGAGAGTTGTGAGAAGCAGAGCGCTTTGCGTTTATTAGCGACACTCGTTCCGCTGCTCACTCTTCAGCTCCTTAGCGATACCACTGTCTACCAACACCTGATATCACGGTTTCCTTCCTTCCCTTTTAACTCTTTCTTTACCCTGCTAAGAACCATATTACAGCCAAAATCAGAACTTCCCTTCTTCTACAATCTTGTAAAGTAGTGAGTTTCCTAGTCTCCTCAAAATTTCAGACCCTGACTCGTCTTCGTTTGAGAATTATTCTCAAATAACTTTGGCTGCCTTGATTTGCTTAGCAGTTCAACTTCGCTTACTTCCTCCTGGAGATTAATACACTTTTGCTCAGATTTAGCTTAATTATCCTTCATGGAAGTTGCTAAAAATTGAATCAACTTACTAACCTCAAAATTTCAGTTCTAGCTTTAACTTCCTCAGCTCACTCTCCTTCAAATACCGATTGGTGTTCAGATTTATCAGCAACCATCAAGCTTCTGGTTCCAGCTTCAAAATCACCATGAAAATTATCTGGTTTCTATTTTAATTAAATATAAACACCTTCTTCCACCTCTCCTCATTGTTTGTTTGCGAAATGGAGTCAATCTGAGTTCGAAAATATGTCCAAAAACGGTTTAATTATTTGATGCACTCCTTTATATGTCAATATAAATCACTGACTTACCAGCTCTAACATTATCTTTCTTCTTGAATTAGCCAGCGCAACCTTCTGCGCATGGCTTCGACAGCGCATAGTCTCAACTTACTATGCCACTAATTGCCCAATGCCGAATAGCCGACTACCGCATGGCCCTCTCGACCACTTTTCTATGCCCGACGCATACCATCCTTCAACGCATAGGCCATTTCAACGCGTAGCAATGTCAACTACTAGCACATAGTAGCCTTCGACGCATACTTCTATTAAAGGCATATTGCACCCTCCTTCCTTCACATCTATTTCCACGCTGAGCTGCCCTCTTCGACGCATGCTTATCAGTGGCAACTCTTGTCAAGCTTAGACATACCCTCAACGCATGGTCACCCATCACATGGCCACCACTTAACCATTTTTGCTCTCACACAACTCGACCAATTTTCTTTACTCGCCTGCCCCATAATTTATTTTTACTTACCTTCTCTCAATAACAAGTACGGGGCTTACATTTGGAATTATGAGAGGTATAAAATTTGGTCAATTTAAGGAAAAATGGATAAGTTATTGTGGAACTAAAATTTAAGTTGGTGGAATTAATTGTTAGGGGATAATTAAATTAATTTAAAGGATGTGAAAGATTTGAGTTGTGGTGATGGAAGAAAAGAATTGTATATATATATATATATATATTGTCTATTGGGAAGGAGGAAAAAGGAAAAGGGAAAGAAATATAGTTTCCCCTCCTCTGTCGATTGCGTCCCGTCGCGGTCGCCCGTTCGTTAGTGCCGCTCAAATAGGTCCCAGCACTGCCAAAATTCGCACAAGGTTGAATTCGCACACCACAACCTTGTCGCCATTAATCTTTAGTGAGTGTTTTGTTCGACGTTCCCCCTTACTTGCAATGCCTTGTTGCCGTCTACAGGTGTGTCGTCACCAGGCCGTGTGTTGTCAGAGTTTGATTTGGGGTAAGATTTAACCTTTTTGAACAACCATTAGTATTGGATTCGGTCTATTGATACTCATTGTATTTGGATGATAGATTTAAGGAATTTAAGAACCCTCGTTGTGTTGTCTTGTAGATTTGTTGTGTTTCCTGCAAGGTTGGATTGACAGACGTTGATTGTTGGACCGTTACACGTGGGGACATTGTTTCATGGTTTTTGTGAGATTGGGTTGCTTAGAAAGCTATTTGGACTTAGTCCCAAGGTAAGTGATTTACTACCGGTTCGCCTACCAATCAGCATCCTAACTACGCTATTTATGATAAAATTTATGTATACCTTGTAAACATGTCGTTGATTGATTGAATTATCATGTTAAGCCTCATGAACTTATGGAATGTTATGAGTGTGTTGGGTGCCAATGAGTTTTTTTGCTTATAAACATGATTTACGACTCTATGTATGTGTTTTGTATGGTTACTAACTATGATGGGTTTTGAACATATGATTATGATATGAAGCCTTTTGGTTGATGGATGCATGTTAAATTGAAGGTGACTATTATTTTCCTCATCGGGTTGTGTACATCCTATGACTGTGAACCTTTGAGTTCACTACTTATGCCTATGATCGTGTGTTCCTTTGGATCACCACTTATGCTTACGATTGTGACCCTTTAGGTTCACTACCTACGATTATGTGCCTTCGAGTTTGCTAGCTATGCTTATGTCTATGCTTATGTTATGTACACTTTTGCTTATAATAAGAAGATAGCAAATTCACCTAGTGGGCTTGGTAGTGGGTCACTTATTTAGTATTTTTATACTCACTTTTTCCCATTGGGCTGTGTACATCCTATGTCTATGCTTATGTTATGTACACTTTTGCTTATGATAAGAAGGAAAATGCAGGGAAGGATAGACGAATGACAAAAAGAATCTGTGATGTGCCAAAAGAGACCAGACATTGCTTCCAATTATTTTTTCTCATGTTTTCCATGTTTCAGGCCTAGTGGTCAAAAGTTTGAAATTTTAAATTATTTTGTGATCTTATTTTGAGCTTATGTTTTAAAAGTCCCCGTGAAAACTGTTTTATGTTCCTTGATTTAATTAATTGATTCAATTTATTCATTTTTAAATAAAATATGTTCTTTTGCTTCAATTCAAAAATCGTGTTCCAGGATTATGCTTGCATAGAGTAACACTTTATTAATTAGAAAAGTCAAGTCGTTACAACATGCAAACTTTTACCACTAAACAATAACGATAATTTGATATTGTTGACCGTAAATACATATGTCTGCCCTTCGCCTGGGTGCCATGTGCTGTCTTTTTTTTTTTTTTTTTTCTTATCGTTGCCTCATTTAAAAATCAGTAAATTAATGCCCCAAGTTTAAGCTTATCGATGCACTATAAGTGGCGTGATATGATTGATCTCGCGCCATCAATGTCATATGGGGTATTTAATGTGTAGTAATCTTGACGATAAGTAAAGTGGTAAATTGAGGAATTTGTAATGGGTTTGAATTGGTGTCTTCCACATCGGATGTAAATGATTCCATCAATGTCATATCAATTTTTAAATGATCCGTATCTTAGGTGGTAAACATGGGGGTAAGTCTAATGGTAAGTTCATGTTGGTAGAATGGGTGATTATGGCAAAGGAAGAAATATGTCGAGCGATCAAACTATCAACATCTGTCACACACAGTGTCATTCCATTATCGAATATTGTGGTTTTCAATGAGTAGAAGGCAATAGTAGCTATAACAATAACGATAATTTAGTAAATGGGTCACAATGTACATGTTGAATACAATTTCAGACGGCCTCATTTGACTTTTGTTACAACGCATAATGTGGTTCTTCCTTCAGCAGACACACACTAGCCAGTGCCCAATCGTACTTCGCACCAGTTGAAAAGTATTGTGAACTTCCACATCATTTACAGTTTGTTCTCAATGTCCTACATGATGTAGGCTTTTTGGTGTCGCTTCCAAAAGACTCAATCAATTAATATACACAATTACCACTAAAGCGTAGTATTAACGCAAAACAAAATCGATCCTTAGGGAAACTTGAAGATTAGTTTCAAGCAAGTTAAGTCTCTAGCTAAAGCGGTAGCGGGGGGAGGTTAGTGTAGAATTGGAGAATAAATGCGAAGAAAATAAAGTGCGGAATTGTGAATTACGAAAAATAAAGGTGCAAATAAATAAAATGAATGGCTTAGCCTAGGAGGTAGATCCACAAATTTGTTCAATTGACCATATGAACTTTCAACAGTATTGAATTTAAATTCTTGCTTAAGCCTAGCCCAGTTGATTAGAAATGCTAACCAACGATTTTTACTAGACTTCATCGGATCTGCAACTCCGGTGCAGCTTCTGGGTGTTGCTGTCTCATCAAATGATGCGCACGTGACTATGATCGTGAGTTTAGCCTAGAAGATTGTGAGTTCGCCGGAATGGGTTATTGTTGGTGGGTGTGGATTCGTTGGAAATTTTTTTATAATCTCTTTTCCTTTAACAAGAACTTTTCCTTCCTCTCTAAAAAAACAAATGTGTTCCTCTTCCCTTCCTTCCACGTCTACTTGTACAAGTGAGAGGGCTAAAAAAAAGATGGTGGGTGAAAAAGAATAGGGGTAAAATGGAGTGAGTAAGTGAGAGAGAAAGAATAGGGAAGAAAAAAAGAATGGGGGAAGAAGTTGGAGAAGGAAAGAAGGAAGGGAAAAAATACTAATAATAATAAATTAAAAAAATAAACATAAAAAACAATAAAATCATTAGACAAAGTATAAAACAATAAAATAACAATAATGATAATTTAATTAAAATTAAAATAAACAAACCATTTTTCTTTCCCCAAAATGAAACCCCTTCTTTTAATATCACAAAATGAATACAAATAAATAATAAAAATAAAAATATCTCGAAGCAAATATGGTGTCTACAGTTCTTACATGTCATTTAGTAGTACATGAGCAGAGCAACCTGTAGAAGGATCGGCACCATCAACATCTACCTTCATGTTCTCGGTGATAGGCAAGAGAAGATGAACACAAAATCAATGACATGATGAGCATTATAACAGATGTATGTAGCAGCATGAAGACGATATCTGAATTCATTGAATCAATCTCTGAGGTAATCCACAACACTACATACTTAAATGAACTCTAAATTCATTGAATACAATGCCCTTACCACATCGTACTTATATGGTCTTTTCATTCCTATAGGTTGATGAATTGTTTCGTGATAGCCCTGATTCTCATCGTATTGTCTCCCAATAAGGGCACATTCCTATACAACATCTCGAACCTCACAACATCGTGTTAATTTTTATTCAATTTTGTACTCAAGTTCACCTCGCACGTACTGTTATACATGTGGACCCACTAATACAACCCCCCGTCAAACCCCATATTGATATTTCAGTACAATCTAAAAGGCCAACAATTAATGAACCATATATCGCAAATGACCTTGAACTCACTACAGAAAATCACCCCCATGTTTAAACCAAGGATGATCCCAACCCACTAAGTACCGTTGACCCCTAACACTTGACTGATGGTCAGTGCCCAACCTGATGTGCACTTTAAGTGTTAACTGCAAGTGTACGGGTCAAGTTATAATATAAGATGGTTACGTCCGAATATCGGATCCAATTGTGAAGGTTTTAAGTTACTTAGCTATTCTAGAATCAAATCAATTTTATTTGAGAATTGGAATTGAAGTTGTGATTTTGAAAATAAACTAAATAAGGAAAGCAATAAAATAAGAAACACAAGAGTCAAAGAGAGTTCTAGGGTAATGAATCCTTGTTTACTTCATCATGCAATATTCTAAGGTTCATGGAATTCATTGTAATTCATATGCTTAAGTCTAGAAACTTAATTCCAAGTTATTTTATCTAAAAATCAACCTTTTCTCATGCAAATCAATTGATTACTAATCTCTTGAAATCAATACAAATTACATGACATTAAGAATAGTCTTTAGCAACTTTCATTGTTAACCTAACTATTTTCATGATAGATTAACAACAATTCTTTGTTATATCTAGTTAAACATACAATCTTTCAATCATACATCTAACCTAACGTTCAAACATGGCCATTCAACAAGAATTTAAGCACAATAACAAAGAAAAGCATAATCATTACAACAAAATCATGAAGAGTCTACAATATTAACATAACTTCATAAACAAATCATCAAAACCCTAAAACTAGAGAGTTTAGCCACTCATAACTTGAAACAACATGTTCAAACAATATAAACAAAGAAATAGTGTAATGAAAGGGAAACTCTTCTGAAAAGAGGCTTTTGATTGAAGAAGCATCGTCAAGATATCCTTGGTCTTCACGTCAGAACTCAAATGGCACCATGACTCTCTCTCAAACTCTTTTCGTCTTCCTTGCAGCTAATGCACTCTTTAAACTCTCTAATAAACTTTCACTCAATTCTCTTCTTCTTGTGTCTCTTGGTCTGTAAATTGGTGAGTAAGGCTACTAGAAACCTCCTTATTTATAGAGTTGGGCGCCCAAAAAATCTTTCCAAAAATACAAATTCTTCAAAAAAGGAAAGATGGCGTCGTGGCGCTGGTCAATGGTGTCGAAGCTGACAGATATGGAAAGGTGGTGCCGCGATGCTAACCGTCATGGAAACCTACCTTTGGTGCCATGCCGCAGCGTTGCGATGGTGGCGTTGCACTGAAGCGAAGGTTGCTCTCAAGAAAAAGTGTAGCGGCAGTGCCATACCAGTACCGCGGCACTACTCTGTTTTTGGCAGATTTTGACTTTTCTTCTTTTTTTCACTGGATTCTGGCTCAGTTTTGATCTTTTGGCTTTCACTTCTAATTTTCTTTATTTTCACCTAAAAACCACTAGCAAAGAAATAAAATCTAATATAAACTCCCTTAATTTGAGAGAATATAAAGCACTTTTCAAGCGCTTTTCACCACCTCAAACTTAGTGATTTGCTGGTCCTGAGCAAAGAATAACATCAAATAGAGGGAGTTTAGATGAGGAAGTGTGCAATCGACTCATGTCTCAGAGAATAGCATTTAGAGCTTAAGTAGAAACATGCAAGCATACCTATATTGGTATAATCATTCAAGGCCAAATCTTGCTATCTCCGATGTGTGTGTGTGTATGCAAGCCTCATTCAATTCAAAATGCTAAAACTCAAATTGGGACTTAGGAAAGCTTCTTTAGTTTTTCCCTACTCTAGCTCATGCACCAAGCTTCAAGCATTCACACATTTCAAGTGAGTAATATGTCCACTAAGGTGCCTTTCAATCAATTTTTTTTCATGGGCCCTAAACTTGCATTCTTTTACTTAGGGGCACTAGCTTTCACACATTCACTGTAGGGACTTGTACCTAGTCAATTTCCAGGCGTCCTTACTAATCACAGCAAAGGTAGCTCTTTTTACCCTCATCCATGCATACTCATTACAAATTTAACATTTAAAAAGAACGACATATAAAGCTCATATATTTTGTGTGTACTTTTTTTTTCAAAGGCATGTATACTCTTTTCTTTTTCCTTAGTCTAAGATGACAAACTATCATGCATTTCTACTCTCTAATTGGTGGGGCCTTTCAGAGTGACAATCAAATATGCCAAATTTAATCCTTTTTTTAGTTAAAGATTCTAAATTAAAGTGGTTACGTGCTCAAGAACATGAGAGATTTTAAGAGGGACTTAAATGAATTTAACTCAAGATAGTGCTATTCTAATTCCACAATAAGTCATCTATCATGTAAATTCGAATCTCATCATGGGCAATCAACATCAAAGCACACAACCATAAAAACACTCACATTAATGTTGAAAGCTCTAGAATTTTCAAAACATTTTCAAAATTTCATTAACATGCATATGATCTTTAAAATCTGACAAACATGTATAGCAGGATAAGAAAACACACAAAAGTATGAGTGACCCCTCCCACCCCAAACTTAGAATCATGCATTGTCCTCAATGCATAAGAGCATTTAACAAGCAAAGAACAAGCCTGAGAGCAAGCGGAAAGCCACCAAACAGGCTTGGTGTAAGGAGTACTTTTGTGATGAACCAATATCCTGAAAAATCAGAAAACATATGAGTGACTCAAAGATTATTGAAGAAAAATTAAAAAAAAAAAAAATAAAGAAAGCAATAAAATTGGGTTGCCTCCTAACAAGCGCTTGGTTTAAGTTTTTCTAGCTAGACGGGGCTCGCAAGTCACGAAGGATCCCAATGTGGTTTCTTCCTTCTATGCTTTAGATCACTTACAACTTTTAGTTTTCGCCCACATTGACACTCACTGAATATTGATGGATTGGTCAACAAATCATTGTCAAGTTGAACATCATCTTTTCTAATGTAACCAAGTATCATTAGAGAATCATCATTATGAAATTTTACCGGACTTATCACTTCAATTTTAACATGTTTCTCCATGATTTGTTCATAATTCATTTTATGTTTTTGAGGCATGTAAGGAGAACAAGGAACATTATCACATCTAGAAACATGCTTCATAGGATTTTCTAATTTAACATCAAGCATGCCATTAGTCTTACCATTCAAAGAAGGATCATCATGCATAGAATTCTTACTAGAAGAGGGGGAGTGTTATTACCTTTGTGCTTGGTTCATGATTCTCATACCTTTTTACATATGGATGTTTAAGGGGTTTATAGATGTCGAATGTTACCTCTTCATTGTTGAGGCGGAATGTGAGCTTTCGATCTTGCATATCAATGAGTGCCCTTTCGATGGCCAATAAAGGTCTCCCAAGAATTGTAGGGACTTCGACATTTTCCTCCATGTCTAGTATCACAAAGTCCGCCGGGAAAATAAACTTGCCCACCTTGACCAATACGTCTTCCACAATGCTGTATGGACGAACGAATGATCGATCAGCCAAAAGCAAGGATATGGTCGTTGGTTGCACTTCTCCCCCATTGAGCTTTCTAAACATGGATAAAGGCATTAAGTTAATGAAGCTCCAAGATCACAAAATGCGTTAGTAACCGAATTATTGTCTAAATGACAAGGGATAGAGAAACTCCCTAGATCCTTCAATTTTGGAGGCAATTTTTTTTTTTTTTTTTTTTTTTGTAGTTTTGGGCTACATTCTTCAGTTAGTGCAACCGTTTCGTAATCTCTATACCTCTTCTTCTTAGACAACACCTTCTTCATGAACTTGGAATACTTACGCATTTGTTCTAATACCTTTGCAAAAGGAAGGTTAATTTCCAACTTTCTGAATATATCTAAGAATTTAGAAAATTGAGCATCAATCTTTTTCTTTTGAAATCTCTATGGAAAAGGTAGAGTGTTAGGAATAAAAGAAGTAGAGTTAGAAATACTCCCTTTGTTGGTCTTTGATTTCTCCTTTTCCTTAGATGCACTCTCTTTTTGTATTGGAGCATCCTCTATGATTGCTTCATCCTCTTCTTGTGGAGGCTCATCATCGTCTATCATGGTGTGCTTGTTCAACTTCTTGCCACTCCTTAGGGTTATGGCATTGCACTCCTTCTTGGGATTCTTCTCCGGACAACTTGGAAATTTACCTTTTTGCATTGTGTGGAGAGATGTGACCATTTGACTAAGTTGAACCTCCATGTTTTGAATACATTGGCTTTGAACGGTGCTTGTTAAGCTTGAACCGAATTCTCCAATGTGGTTGTCCTTGATCTTGACTCTTTGACAAAGTCCAGCATTATGTCCTCCAATGATGATGTCTTTGCATTCCCCGCTCCATTGAATCATTGAGGTGCTTACAACACATTCTTGTTGTTGGCATATGAGAAGTTTTCATGATTCATCAAGTTGGGATGATAGTGAGCTAGGAGTTGTTGTTGACCTCATCCTTGTCCTCTATCCACATGATTGACCACCTCTAACTCACTTGTCTCTTGTTGATTTGACATGGCCGCAAGGGAAGCTATGAATGGTGGGCTTGCTTGGGCTTGGCTTCCTTGAGACAATTTAGATAAAGCATTAATGAGAGAAGCCAATTGAGCTTTTAGAGAACTTACCTCGTACATCTCATATCATTTGGTAGTTTTTGGAATAATTGGAGAAGACCGTTCATATGGCCAGTTGTACAATGTAGTGACCAAGTCTTCTAGTATGGTATAGGCCTCTTGAGCATTCTTTGAACAAATTGAGCCTCCGGCGGTTGCATCTAGAATGGATTTGGTTGAGCTTGACAATCCATTGTAGAAGAGTTGAATTTGTAGCCAATTTGGATAGCCATGCTGAGGACACCTCCTCAAGAGATCCTTGTACCTTTCCCAAGCTTCATAAAGTTGTTCATCTTCAAGTTGGCAGAATGTTCCAATCTTCGTTTCTAGCCTTTAAGATTTAGTCGATGGAAAGTATTTGTTCAAGAAAGCTTGAGCTAAAATCTCCCATGTAGTAATACTATCTGGAGGTATGGTTTCCAACCAATCCTTTGCTCGATCCTTTAAAGAGAAAGGAAAAAGTAATAGCATCGTTAGAAACACCATTCATCTTTACCATTCTGCATATTTCCAAGAAGGACCGTGAGTCCTTATAAGGATCTTCATTGGTTCTTCCTTTAAAGGCTAGCTTTCTAGCCATTTGAATTGACCCTGGTTTTAACTCAAAGTTGTTGACATTGATGGGCACATTCGTTATGCCAGGTTGATTTGCCGGTAATGTCGATTGGAAGTAGTCCCAAATTGCCTTTGGTATCTACTCCGCTATCTCTTTGGTTAGATTTTGTAGAGCCCTTAGATTCCTTTTATGGGTCCTATCAATCTCGGAATCAAAAGGGAGAATGTTAGTATTATCACGAGGCATAAACCGAGAAAATAATCAACCTAATAATATACACCTCAAATTAAGATCTATCAATTCTAATGGATATTAAGTAACAAAAATCGTTCTTTGGATCCCAAGCAATGGCGCCAAAAACTTGATGGGCACTTTCCGTGTTAACTGCAAGTGTATGGGTCAAGTTATAATATAAGACGGTGAAATCCAAATATCGTTCCACTGAGGATCCAATTGTGAAGGTTAAGTTACTTAACTATTCTAGAACCGAATCAATTTTATTTGAGGATTGAAATTGAAGTTGTGATTTTGGAAAGACTAAAAAAGAAAGTAAATAGATAAGAAACACAAGAGTCAAAAAGAGTTATAGGGTAATGAATCCATGTTTATTCCATTATGCAATATTCTAGGGTTCATGGATTTGATTGCAATTCTTATGCTTAAGTCTAGAAATATAAATCCAAGTTATTTTCTCTAAAAAACAACCTTTTCTCATACAACTCAATTGATTACTAATTTCTTGAAATAAAAAAAAATCACATGGCATTAAGATTAGTCTTTAGCAACTTTCATTGTTAACCTAACTATTTTCATGATAGATTAACAACAATTCATTGTTATAGATCTAATTAAACATACAATCTCTCAACCTTATATCTAACCTAACATTTGAAGGTGGCCAATCAACACGAATTAAGCACAATAATAATGAAAAGCATAATCATTACAACAAAACAATGAATATTCAACAATATCAACATAACTTCATAAACAATTCATCAATACTTTAAAACTAAAGAGTTTAGCCACTCATAGTTTTAAGCAACACGTTCATAAACAAATTAAGCATTGAAAGAGTGTAAAGAAAGGAAAACTCTACTAGAATGAAGCCCTTGATTGAGGAGGAACCTCCAAGATATCCTTCGGTCTTCACATCGGAAACTCGAACGACACCAAACTCTCTCTCGAACTCTTTTCTCTTCTGTGTAGCCAACTCACTCTTTGGGACTCTTTTGGTTTGTTTCTCTCTGGTTTTTTTATGTCTAGAGTTGTTGGAAAACCCTCCAATTTATAGAGTTGGCCGCCCAAAATTCTTTCCAAAAATGTAAAATCTTCAAATTAGGAATGCTAGTGCCGCGGCACTGGTCAATGGCGCCGCCGCGCTGACGGATATGGAAAGGCGGCGCCGTCGCGGCGTCGAGACAACTGCTTCTCTCAGGGAAAAGCGTTGCGGCAGCGTCAGTGTTTTTGGCAAATTTGGAGTTTTCTTCACTCTTTCACTAAATTCTGGCTTGGTTATGATCTTTTGGTATTCACTTCTAATTTTCTTTATTTTGACCTAAAAAACACTAGCAAACAAGTGAAATCTAATATAAACTCCCTTAATTTGAGAGAATAGAAAGCACTTTTCAAGCGCTTTTCATCCACATGCTACATCTGATTAATCTGAATGAGTCAAGCATGATTGACCCCCAACACTTAAATGATGCCGAACTCCAAACCGCTAATGAGGAAGTGAAGTCAACCACATTTAAGTCCCTACCCCTTTGCACCATTGACTCCTAACCATAAGCAAACCCTCTAAGTTGTTGCCTAGATGATCCTCACCTTTAACCATTGAGTCAGTCCGAGGCGTTAATCAGTTTTCAAACCCAACGCTCAATCGACACTTAACTCTCGATGGTTGATGAATCCCAAAAGTCACTCCTAGTTAAATCACCAGCCCCCTGCATCATTGACACCCAACCCCAACTTGTGACCTCCAAAGATCCTTAATGCCCAACCCTAGTTGAATTGAATCCCCATTTGTGATTGACGCACAATTGTCTAATCCCTACCTCTCGAATTTTATTGACCCGTAGTTATAACTTATAGGGGGGCTGGCATTTGTATCTAAAGATGTCCCCTCTGTGGTTCATACATGTTTTTTACATTTGTTATTACTTGCTGATTGATTCAGATATTGTATTGAGTGACTGTAATATATATACGTAAAAATATTGGCGGGTACTTGTCTCAAGAAAAAGTACATGATTACTTAAGGAATGAAAGATGTACACACCTTCCACAAAAGCAGACAAGTCGAAGGCAGCTATGTTGGGCTCATCGAGTCTATTAACCAAAATATCACTTATGTCGTTCACGCCCCCCAATGTAATATTTATTTGTCAATTGCAAATTAATTGTGGAAGTATAAACATACACGACTTCGAATTATGACATATGATTATTAATGTAAGGTTATTCGTAAACAACCGGCTAAAAATGTCAATCAATGAATTAAGAAAATGAAGATCCCATCTAGCGATTTCGAATGTCCTAAGAATGACATAAGTGAGAGCATAGGCGTCGTCGTTCCAGTTCATGCTGCAATCGGTGAGGTGTCTAAAGGGGATGGTAAGTCTGGTTCAGCAATGATGTATGACCCTTTACACAATACCCCAAGTAGTCTTAGAGTGAACGTTCTTCAGTGGATGGCTAGTGATAGTAATATGAACGAGGTTCGAAGGTGTAAGTGGTTGATGAGTGGTTTCATTAAGAAATCAACTCCACTATATTTGCACACACCAGGCACTTGGGTCCATAGTGATATATGTTATACGAATGAATATGCTATTTTGTATTTAATTTTTATAATCGCTCTAACTGCACACGCTTCTGTATTTGGTGCAGGTGGTGGACATGATTATGATGCTCTTGAAGCATAGGTTTCAACGAAAAACATCAATCAACGCTCATTCATAGTTGTTCCATTTCCGATCATGTACTTTCATAAAAAAATAATTTTCAGTCGATGCTCAACCTCAACAGGCAAATGAAATGCCTTCCTTTTACGGGGACATACCAATTGGCATTTTAAAAGTTCTTCTATAAGCCCAGAGTGCATCGTCTAACTTATTGACCCAATCCTTCCTGTTAGTACAAACATACTTCTCTAGAAGCTACTTAATTTCTCTATTTGACACTTCAGCTAAACCATCAATTTGGGGGTGATAAGTTGAGATTTTATGCTTAACCTCATATTTAAATAACATAGCATAAACAGTTTATTATAGTGATTTGATCCTTCATCACTAATAGTTGCTCGTAGAGTACCAAATCTAAAAAAAAATATATCTTTATGCAGAAATTTCAAAACCACCGGAGTATCATTAGTCCTAGAGGCAATCGCCTCTACCCACTTAGACACATAGTCAACAACCAACAGAATATGTAAGTGACTATCAAAAAAGGAAAAAGGACCCATGAAATCAATACACCAGACATCAAACAATTCTAATTCTAAAATGGGAGATAAGGGGAATTCATGTTGTTAAGAAATATTACTCATTCTCTGGCACCTATCACATGTTTTAACAAATGTATAACAATCCTTAAATAATGTAGACCAATAAAAGCCAAACGGTAATACCTTTGTTGTTGTTTGAGTAGGGCCAAAGTGGCCCCATATGAGGAGGAATGATAGTAAAAGAGAATACCTGTGTGTTCTTCTATAGGAACACATCTCCTAACGACATTATCTAAGCATATTTAAAAAAAAAAAAAAAGTGGGTCATTCCACAAATAAGCCTGAACCTCAAGCAAGAATCTCTTTCTCTGCTAAGAAGTCAAATCTAGTGGTAATACTATACCTGCAAGGTAATTTACATAATCAGCAAACCATGGTATCGCTAATCAACCAAACATGTATGGGTGATTAAAATTATAGATAAGTAAAGTCTATGTGCAAGTATACACGATCAATGAAGTACAAAAAACTTAGAGTACCTAAGTGTCTAATCCCACAGGACTAGCTTGATGTTATGTTACGTTTGACTATGGATCAAAGCAACAGATAACCGAGGATAAGTTAAGTGGCGATAAGTGAAAAAAAAAACATAAAAAGAATAAACAATGGTGATCAAACAGAGGTGAGCAAGGTTGCAACCGTTCGAGTGTTGTGCCTTAGATGATGCAATCACATCATATCAAAACAATGAATTACACATGAATAGAAATTTACAGCTATTCGGTCACATCACCTTCTTTTGGAGGTCTAAGTATCTAATGCCTAATGTTTCTATGGTTAGCTGGATCTTAGATTAGTTCAAGTTTCAGTTTCTTTATCCTTTGGTGTCCATTATTTCTAAGATGACATGACAACTCTATTTCTAGACTCGTAGTCGCATATCCCTTTGCGACATCCATTTACACCCTAACCTTTTGAACATTAGAGCTCTACTAGATTGATAAATTAAGTGGCCAATTTAACTTATCAACTTTTATTAGTTAAAATTCAACAAAGAGAAAAGGGTATTGTTTAGCTACACATAGCCATCAAATACATAATCTCATATAAATTCGTGAGCATAAGTGAAAAGGGGTAGAGAAACTTAGGAAGACAACACTCTCAAATTGTTCCTAGTGTTAACTCCCTCAATCTCCACTTGGTCGGCACCTTGCACTACAACAAATTAGGTATTTGATGTTTGTCCAAAAAACTGGACAGGGATGTATAATGTCTAGTGAAAAAAAAAATCGGATATTTAATGTCAATTTTCGACTGAGATTAAAGATCTCAATTTAATTTATGAAACACTCTCTTATTTCTTTTTCGTGAAAATAATTACTCTTTCTCTCACTCAAACACTTGATCTCGTGCGCTCTCCCCTTCACTTTTCACCACCTCTGTTGAGCTCACATTAGGAGGGTTGATCTTTGTTCACCGTCAAGCTCACATCTGATGTGTCAGCATCATCGAGGTTCAACCAGAAACATTCTTTCATTTCGTGCAAATCTAAGACCCAGGGTCGTCAAGGTTCAACCTTCACGTTCATGCAGATCTGATGTGTCAGCATCATCGAGGTTCAACCTTCATGTTCGTGCAAATTTGACTCCTTCTAGTGCACATTGAGCAGATCTGAGACCCAGCGTCATCGAGGTTAAACCTTCACATTCGTGGAGATCTGAATCCTTCCAACACGCATCTAGCAGATCTAAGAACCAGTGTCGAGGTTTGAGTTCCATCTAGCGACTCATTCCAATAAAGAGTTTGATGATTTCCCTTTGGGTATTTTCATTTGCTCTATGATTTGCCTTTAGGGTTTTCTTCATCGGTTTGTGAATGATTGGCTCCCAAATTATCAATTTGCTTATGCTTGGTTGTCTGCGCTATGTCACACCCCTTCCTAAGTACCTTCCTAACCCAAGAAAAAGTGTGAAGACAGCAGACACCGACCCTCTTACGACATCCACTACCGACCTTATTCCTTGACCATCATCTTGAGATATCATACAGACATTGATTTTCACTCAAACCATATGTTTACATAAATTCTCAACATCGCTCTTAACCTTTATATGTACAACACATGTTTAAGATCAAATGTTTACAATTCTCAATATACTAGACATTGATGATGAGCCCAGACGAGTTGTTGTGTAGGCTAAGCACCCCAGACTCGCTCGCTACCTGAAAAACAGGAAAATAAGGAAAACATGAGCTAGGTTGCCTAGTGAGTGACTTGTTTTGTAAAAACTTCCCTTTACCTCGGAAACTAATCATAGTGTATACATTATAAAACAATGCGTATAAAACATTGATTCAAAGTTATACCCAATGCAAAACATGCTCAAATAGCATAGTTAAATCATATATGTTCATTTCAGGAAAAAATACTCAGAAATTCAGTTTATTTCAAACTATTTCCCTTAGTTGAGGCGGAGCAAAGCTCAACGCTACTCAACGTCGAAAACATCCTTAGTTGAAGCGGAGTAATCTCTACACACCCAACGTCGTAGATCCTTAGCTGTGTGGAGTAATCTCAACACAACAACGTCTATTCCTTTATGTGCTCATAGATATCCTATCCTAGGTTACCCGAGTACCTTCTCCAAGTCCTTCAGTACCAGGCCCTATATACGAGATTTCGGCAACCCACCTGCCTTCTCCAAGTCCTTCATCATTGAGGGCTATCTTCATACTCAGGATACTCACATGCCTTCTCCGAGTCCTTCAGCATTGGGAACCATTTCTATATCTCAACTACCTACATGCCTTCTCTATGTCCTTCAGCATTGGGAGCCTTTTCACAAATATTATTAAAAAACAACATGCTTTGGAAATAGCATAATATAAATTCACAAGTTTTTAACATTTCAAATTTTCACTATTTCTTTCACAAGCTTCAATACTTTCTATAAAATCATAAATTAACAAACAACATGCTTTTCATTAAACTCATTAAACAACCAGCATGCTTCAAATGATTTTAAATATAAAACACGTAATATGCACGTTAAACTCGTGAAATCAAAAACATATAAACATGTTTCTAAACATAATCTTTCAACAATAAAACTTGTTCAAAGTAAACACATTTTAAATAAATTTGTCACTAACTACTTATCCTTAGGCCTTTAGTGGGTTATACACATTCCCTAGCTCTTCTCGACCTGTAATAATACATTTCTCCTTGTTGGATTTCTTTAAAATTCCCTTTAACATATCCAACAAGTTTTAAACATTTATACTTGTCCAATTGTTCACTACTGAGACCAAATTCCATAAGAAAAATCATTAATGAGCGAGACTCAAGCAACTAGCGACACTAGACTAGCAAAACTGAGTTGCAAACAAAACTGTACCAGCGAGATTGTGAACTAACTGGACCAGCGAGACTTATTGATCAACGAGACCAGCGATACCCAGCGATACCGAGCGAGAGTTGTGAGACGAAAGGCCTCCAACGACACCAGCAACACTCGTCTCGCTGCTCACCCTTATACCTTCAGTGTTGCTGCTTTTCCAGCGATTCCCGTCTCTCACAGCTTTTGCCTTCACTTCTGTTTTCACTTCTATCTGTTAAAAGTCGTATTTCCAGTTCGAATTAGAACTTCTTCCCTTCTACAAACTTATAACGAAATGTGTTTTCTAGCTTACTGCAAAACTTTAGAGCTGAACTTCTCTTTGTTCAACAAATGTTCCCAAATTACTTCGAGCTACTCCAAATCACTTAGAAAATTCGTACCAGTCGCTTCCACCTAAAATTTAATATGTTTCTCTTCAAATTCAGCTCCATCATCCTTCATAAGAGTTGTTAAGAATTGAGCTAATTTACTGACCTCAAAGTTTTAGCCCTAAACTCAAACTTCACAACTCGCTATCTTTGAAATACCAGACCTTGCTCAGATTGCACGACCGCAACCACACCTTTTGTTCCAGCTTCAATTACACCATGAAACCGACCAGAATTCTACAAAAATTCGCCCTAGACTCTTTCTTCTACTTCTCTTCATCGCTCAACTGAAAGATGGAGTCGGTTGAAGCTTTTGAAAATGGTGAAAAATGATTGAAAACTCAGCTTTACACACTTAAATGACTGCCGACTTACTTCCACTTTCTCTTTTTATTTTATTTTATTTTATTTTCCAATAAACAAAGTAACTCCTTTTCCTTCAATATATGCATGCAGCCCCCTTGGCAGACTTGGACGCCTAGCTTAGACGCATAGCACCATGCATCTGTCCCATAGGCCCTCTTGAACGCATGTCTCACCAACGCATCCCCCGTACTAACCTCAACCAACGCATAGCCACTTGCCCATCGACCTCAACAAACACATAGCCACTTGCCAAACACACCAACCATCACTCATGCTCACCCTCATGGACGCATGCCTCACCAAGCGAACACATCAACCATCATGCTTGGGGCTCGGTTACCCAAGGTCTTCACCTAACCACCTTCTTATCGGCCACACACACCACTCATGCCAAAAGGCTCTTGGCCACCTCTCTCTCAACCACCCACCTACTTTGCTTGCCATCTTCCAAAGATAAAAGTAGGGCTTACGGCTATGTTATAAATCCATTTCTATGCTACTCGCAAACTTTTACAAATTTTTAGGTTTAAAAACCAATTGGAAGTTGCCTAAACTTGATTTTATAACCTATTCTTTGTGCAATTTAAAACCAAACTTTCTTAATCAAACCTTGTATACGGAGAATTATTGTCATGTAGCTATATCATCAGTTTTTGGGACTTGGGACAAAATCCTAAGAACTTTTTCTCCTCTATGTTGAAAAGTTTGCTTCTGATTCATCGTGTTAACTGTTTTTATCAAACTTGCAAACTGATGTAATTGATGAACTTTTGGATCTACAAGTAATTTTTTTGTTCTTCTGTAATCTTGTAGATCTTCATGGACCTCCAAAGGGGACCTTTTGGGAGGATCCATTTAACTCATCTAAATGGAAAGGAGAACATGTGAGCATAAATATCTTTATCCCAACTTTTATAATTGGAAAGCAGAATTTGTCGCCCAATTCCACTCCAGATAATTTACTGTTCTCACCAAAACCTGTACTAGGTGACAAGACCGAGTTGAACATAGGGAACCTATAAATTTCTCAATTAAATTGTTTATAGTCCTAGGGTAACTAATAGGGATTTCAAAATTGTTATGCTGAAAGCAAGAAATTCAAATTGCGAAAAATAAAATTCAGATAAAACATAATAATTAAGATGTCATACCCTCTCCCAAGTTACCCTTTTAACTTATGAAAAAATGTGAGGATAGCAGACATCAACCCTTTTACGCCATTTACTGTCAACCTCTACTGTAACGACCCGACTAATACATCCTAATCAGACCATTACTCAATGCATGCAAATTTCAAGAAAAGACACGACGCTGAGTAGTAAGAAAGAAACAAATGCTACTCATGGAAATTTTTATTTATTTAACCAAAGAAAACAATGAATAACCATAGAAAAGAATTTTGGATCGGGGTACCCCTGATAAAATCAGAAATAGTTCATGGACAGGAATCCAAACACAAAACAAAAGGACAAGCCTCAAAACAAAATTTAACACCTGAACAAAACCCATATATAAACAAAACATGAGAGCTATGCGGAAGCTACACCGGGTCCCGTGATGTCATCAAGGTATCCTCTTGTCATTCGCCAGCCCGTTCTTTCCCTTTCCTGAAAAAAAATAGGATGAAAGAATGAGTAATTTTATTACTCAGTAAGTGACCCCACTACCGGAGCCGAGCTAAGCACTCAAGTCCTTTAAGTGCAATAACAATAAGACATGCGCATCTAACATACTTTTATAGGGAACTGGGTATACTCGCCTTACAGTTGGTTTTGGATGTCCACTAACCTCTGGAGCCCCGAAGGAACTCAACCTCTGGTGATCCCGAAGGACCACAACATCTGGTGAACCCGAAGGAACACAACCTCTGGTGACCCCGAAGGACCACAATATCTGGTGAACCCGAAGGAACACAACCTCTGGTGACCCCGAAGGACCACAATATCTGGTGAACCCGAAGGAACACAGCCTCTGGTGAACATCCAACCGACGTAGGGGAGCTACCACTACCCACCTTATGGGTCAATTAAAATCTCGCTCCTTTCACTCCATAAATTCACGCATTAACAGTACTGTTTAAAACATCTCATAATATATATATGTATATGCATCATCATTTACATACATCCATTAAGCATGGGAATTTCATACAAGCATACTATGTCACATGGGGCTTAGAAATTCCTACTCATACAAGCATGCTATACTCATGGGGCTTAGAAATCCTACTCATCATGGCAACTAAACATATGGCGGGAAGGCGGTTCAGGTAGTAAGTCCACTTACTTGAGATTTGATCCAAATAATGTACCCACACTGCAGAACTTGTAAAATCCCTGGACAATTGCAAATAAATAAATTTCCCAACTTAAGTCAGTCCATAAGTCCGGTCCCACCACCATTTAATTCCAAATAAATTTAAAACTGTCCTTACCCAAACGTGACTTAACTCGCCGTTGCCACCAATCCTTTTTTTTTACTCCGACGTCACTTCCGATCACCTAAAAGAATTTTAACCACATAAGTCCGTATCACCAAAAGTTTACCAAATTATGCCACAAAATTAACCCTGGGTCCAAGTTACTCACCCAAACGTTACCGGTTCGGTGACGAGCAGTCAGGCGAGCGTTTGACTGAAACAGCTGCGAAGGACCGGCGGCGCGAGAGAGAGAGAGAGAAAACTAGCGGCGGCAGCGGCTAACGCTGGGAGGCGGCGGCGGCGGTTCAGCCGACGCGAGGGGGAGAGAAAACTGCCGACGGAGGGCGGCGGTCCAGTCGCCGCGAAGGAGAGAGGGAAAATCGCGGAGGTCCGCCGCGAAGGAGAGAGAGAAAATCGCGGGGGTCCGGCGGCGGTGGCGCTGTGGCGACGCGAGGGAGAGAGAAACTGCGGAGAGCCCGGCGGCGGTGGCGCTGTGGCGACGCGAGGGAGAGAGAAACCGCCGAAAGGAAGAAGAGAGGGCTGCGGCGAGGAGGAGAAGAAGAAGAAGAAGAAGAAAAAGAAAAGAAAAAGAAAAAAAAAGAAAAAGAAGAAGAAGGGGGAGTGTGCGGCGCGAGAAGGGAGAGAGAGAAAGGAAATTCCTTTTCCTTTCTTTTTTTTTTTGTTTTAAATGGCACGCAAACCGAGGTTTAAATAAAACAAAACCCTAACTCCCAAATCCTTCCACTTTCCCCTTTTCTTTTCCCAACCAAATAAAATCAAATCAAATAAAATCCAACAAAATCTTCTACCATTAAGATTTATTTCAATTATCCAATCTTACCCAAAAATTAATCACCTTAATTTACTTGCCCCAAGATAAAATCATTCTTTTCTAAATCCCAAAAATTTCCTTAACTCAAATTTTGAAATTTCCATCTTAGCTTAAATAAATGCATGAATAAATAAATCATATTTTTCCTTTTCATTCATGATAACTTAAATTTATTTAATAGATTTGGGATTGTTACATCTACTCCTTATATGCTCATAAATTCAAACACTTGATAAACAGCTCATAATCCACAACAACAACTTCCATAGATGCATAAACATGCCATAAATAATTTACATACTTCAGTTCATACAACATACTCAAACGTTCACACAACTACAAATTCCTTACTCACAACCCCTATATGTACAATGCCAAGTCTTAGTTACAAATATATACAAGGGTTACAAACTATAAGTAGTTGGAGCAGACGAGGCTCGTGTAGGCTAAGCACCAGGGATTCGTTCACTACCTAAGCTAGGTTGCCGAGTGAGTGACATGTTTAGGAAAACTTAAACTTAGAATAAAAACATAAATCATGCTTGAATAAACAGGTAATAAATCACCAGAGAAGCTTATCATAAAATCTTATAGAACATGTTCTTTGGCTTTTAAGATAACCTTAATTGAGGTGGAGCGAAGCGCAACACTATTCAACGTAAAAAACAACCTTAGTTAGGGTGGAGTAATCTCAACACACTCAACGTTGAAATAATCTTAGTTGATGTGGAGTAATATCTCAACACAACAGCGTCGAGTCTCCCTCTATGTGCACATAGGAATATCTAGTCTTAGGCTGCCCATATACCTTCTCATGTCCTTCAATACTAGGGTCCCAGTGAATACTCAATCACCTTCTCAATGTCCTTCAGTGTTGATTACAGCTGCCCATATGCGTTCTCAATGTCCTTCAACATTGGTTCCATGTTAAAACCTTTTAGGAACTAGCATGTTTTTTAAAATATATTAATAATAAACATAAGTTCATAAAATCTCAGAATTTCACAAGTCAATCATCAAGTAACATGCTTCATAAAATTTAAGATCATAAAATTGTTGGGTTTTATGCCCTAAAACTAGTAAATTGTAAATGTAATTATTTGACTGTCATTAAATCATTAATAGAGTTATTGATGTGTTACTTCAATAAGCATTATTGATTGTTTTTGTTTTTTTTGTCTTAATAACCATAAATCCAACAAACTAATATTCTAGGCTGTTTTATGAGTCTTGAACTGTATGTGGGGACATATGGAGATCAGTGTTCAAGATACAGTCTAAAGGATATATAGTATAGGGATAAGGCTTAATACCGTATCTTTATGACACTATGGATATGACCTACTTTGTATTTGATACAAACGCAATGATCTAATGCGTTCGTGTAGGTGACATGAGAGAGGGGTATCATATGCGATGAGTTCGTATAAGACTGGACCACAAAATAGTGATTACTAGATGTAGCTCCGTTGACTAGTTAGGTTTCTATTTCAATAGGATGACCTAGGCAACTTAGTCTTAATCCTGAGTATATTATGAACTTCTGTCCACAAAGGATTGTCCTTTGATTTGTATGGGTGAGAGTGACCATTTGTCGACTCAATATGCCTACCATCTTGGGGACAAGACCGAGTAGGGAGCTGAGGACATAATTATACAAGACGAAATTCACTCATTTCCATCTTTAGGGTAAGTAGATAAGTGTTCCTTTAACTAGTGTCATCGGGACTTGAACAATGGGCCTTATCCTCTCACTGGCTGAGGGGGTTTCTATTTAATAGTTTGACTATAAATAGGTTGTTCATTAGAGGAGCACTAGTACTTAAGGATTTAGAAGTAACCGAGGGGTCAAATGGTAATTTGACCTAGCTGGTGTTACGAACACTTGTGAATGACTAATTTGCTATTATTGGTCTATATCCATGGACACAGAAATATATCTATAGTGAGAATAGTGCAGTTGTGGGTCTTTAGTGGAGTCTACCCACAGTTAACGAATATTGATTAATGTCGTTAATGAGCTTAGCCGATTAATCTCATATTGTTGGAGTTTCTGATATGTAGGTTCATTAGGTCTCATTCCTAGCTCGTAAAGAGTGATGAGGTATTTATGTCTTAAATGAAATTTGAAAAGTTCAAATTTACTTAGGGAAATAATATAATGTATCAATAAATTATAATATAAAGTTTATTTTGAACTTTATAATAATAAATTTAATTTTGGATAGGATACAAAATTAATTTTTGAGAGAATTAAATAGTTGAAGGAGTTCAAATATTAATATGAAGTAGATTCATATTAAAACTATAGGTTAAAATTAATGTGTATTAGATGCACGTTAAAACTATAAGTTATGAGAGAATAACAATTGAATATGATTCAAATGTAGGTTAAATTAAATATTAGATATTTAATTTGACAATTAATAATTAAAGAATTAATTTTCTTAATTTATTTTAATTAAATTAAATGAATTAAAACTATGGGTTATATGGGAGATGTTCATTTAAATATGATTTAGATGAAATAATTAATTAAATTATATTTAATTAAGGGTTGTTTTCAAATATAGCTAAAGGAACCAAAATATTTACAAATATAGCAAAATTTCACTGTCTATCTGCAATAGACTGTGTATTTTGCTATTAGTTGTAAATATTTTCAGTAGTTTTTCCATTTAAGATAATTTTTCTTTAATAAATTATTTATTTAGTTGTTAAATTAAATAAAAAAATAAATAATTAATTAATTAAAAGAAGAAAAGGGTAACTCTCGTACATGGGAGTTACGCTTTATGTGGTTTAATCCATCTCTCTCCATATAGGCTTGCAAAAGAAACATAGATAATGAAGTTTTCTCTCAATAAAATTTCTCTCTGGTTTTCTCTCTAGTTTTTCCCCAAAGATTAAGAGAAGGATCCATTATTCTTCATCTCATCACTCAGAGAATGGAGAGGTTTGTAGTGGTGGTGTTAGTGATCTAAAAGCTAAAAGAAGATTCGTAGCTTCGGAGTCGACAACGAATGAAAGACTTTTAATTCTAAAAGCATGCTTAATCCTTTAATCCAATAGGTTTTCTGTATTTTTTTTCATTGTATGGGTATTTCAAAATCTCAATTAATTTTGAGTTTGGTTCTGTACTGTTTCTGCTGCATTAGGGATTTCAACCTTTACAAAAGTAACATGCTTTCAAACTCAATTCCAAGTATAAATCACATTCTAAACTTATGCTTGGAAATTCCTGCATAATCAATGAAACTTGTGAGAAAATCAACTTTAAATCATGCTTCATAAACTTCTTAGGAATAATGGAAACATCGAGTAAATAAGTTCATTTTAAATAGAATTTGTCACTCACTACTTGTCCCGGGCTACTAATGGGCTATAAATCTCCTTTAGCTCCTCCAAGTCTAAAAATAAATTAATTCCCTTTAATAAGCTTCCTTAAAACCCTCTTAAGTCAATTGGACTTCAAATATAGAATTTCAACTCAAAATGACTCACCAACTTAAAAAAACTTGATAAAAATGCTACGTATGGTAAACTATCCCTAGTCGTGTTCCTTAGACACCCATGACACCCACATAGTCTGTTCAGCCCACCATGTGTGGTAAATCATGCACAAGTACATTGCCCCGCACACCCTGGCACCTCTTGGGGGGTAGCTCCCGCACACACACTGTCGAAATAACCTCAACAGAGGTAGGGCGCGCGCTGATGCAATTTGCGAGTGCACGGGTCAAGTTATAATATAAGATGGTTAAAGTCCAAATATTGTTACACTGAGGATCAAATTGACAATTCAAATTATTTAGCTATGCTAGAGTTGAGTAAATTTTATTTGAGAATCCGAGTTCAAGTTTATGATTGAGAAAACTAAAAAGAAAGCAAATAAAGTCGAAAATCAAGAGTCAAAGAGAGTTTTAGGATATTGAATCCTTGTTTAATCCATTATGCAACATTCTAGGGTTCATGAAATTGATTGTAAATCATATGCTTAAGTCTAGAAACATAAATTAGGGTTATTCTCCCTAAAAAACAACATTTTCTCATGCAACTTAATTGATTACTAACATCTTGAAACCAAGTTAAATCATATGGCATTGTGATTAGTCTTTAACAACTTTCATTATTAACCTAATTATTTTCATGAGAAATTAATAACGATTCATTGTTATAGATTTGATTAGACATGCAATTTCTCAAATCAAACATCTAACCTAGCAAACATTGAAGGCCAATCAACAAGAATTAAGCACAATAACAATGAAAAACAAACTTATTACAACAATTCATAAAAAGCCTACAACATTAGCATAACTTCATAAAAAATTCATCAATACCCTAAAACTAAAGAGCTTAGCCACTCATAGCTTTAGACAACATGTTCAAGACAATTTCCAACATAGAAAGAGTGTAAAGAAAGGAAAACTCTACTATAAAGAAGCTCTTGATTGAGGAGGAACTGCCAAAACTTCCTTGATCTTCACGTTGGAAACTCGAACAGGCACCAAACTCTCTCTCAAACACTTTGCTCTCTTCCTTGCACCCAAGTCACTTTATGAGGCTCTCTAGTGTGTGATTGGGGTTGCTGGAAACCCCTAAACTTATAAACTTGGCTGCCCAAAATTCTTTCCAAAATTGCAGATTTTTTTTAATTTTAGGAAAGCTATCGCCGCTGCTATCTGTCATGATTTTGATCATGGATCGAGAGCGCCAAGGGCAACGCAGCGACGCTCTCGGCTGCACTGCTCTGCCTATAGTTTTTTTTCTGCATTTTCTTCTATTTTTTTGCTTGATTTTGGCTCAATTTGGTCTTTTTATCCTTTGACACTTAATTTTTGCTATAATCACCAGAAAACCACTAGCAAACACATGAAATCTAATAAAAACATCTATAATTTAAGAGGATTAAAAACATTTTTTGAGTGCTTTCCACCGCCTCAAACTTAGAAATTTGCTAGTCTCGAGCAAAGAAAAGAATCAAACATAGGGAATTAAAAGAGAAGTGTGTTAACGATTCATATCTCAAAGAGTAGCATTTAAAAGCTCAAGTAGAAACATGGAAGCATATTTATATCGTTATAAACATTCAAGGCCAAAACTTGTCATCTCCCACCTATGTGTGCAAGCTTCCTATAACTCAAAATGCTAAAACTCAAATTAGCACTTAAGAGGGCTTCTCTAGTTTTCCTTCTAATCTAGCTCATGCACCAATCTTCAAGAATTCACACATTTCAAGAGAGTAATATGTCCACAAAAGTGCCATACAATTATTTTTTTCATGGGCCCTAAATTTGCATTCTTTTACCTAGGGGTGCTAGCTTTCACACATTCACTGTAGAGACTCGTACCTAGTCAATTCCCAGGTGTTCTTACTGATCACAACAAAAGCAGCTCTTTTAACCCCCATTCATGCATTACAAGTTTAATATTTTGAATGATATAAAGATAGGCATTAAAGCTCATACATTTTTGTGGGCACTCTTTTTTTTTTTTTTTTTTTTTTCAAAAGCAAAAACAATCTTTTCTTCTTCCTTAGTCTAATATTACAAACCATCATGCATTTCAACTCTGTAACTTGTAAGGCCTTTCGAAGTGACAACCAAATACACTTGACTTAATCATTTTCGAAGCTAAAGTTTCTAAATTAAAGTGGCTACATGCTCAAGAATATGGGAGACTTTAATTGGAACTTAAATAGATTTAGCTCAAGATCATGCTATCCTATTTCCACAATAAGTCATCCAGTATGCATATTCAAGTCTCATCATAGGCAATCAACATCAAAAGCACACAACCATAAATCATTACCATCATCTTTTAAAGCGCAAATTAAAAAAATTTCAAACTTTTCCAAAAAATTCCATTAACATGGATATATTTATTAAAACCTCACAAACATGCATAGCAGGATAAGAAAACATACAAAAGTATGAGTGACACCTCTCACCCCAGACTTAAAAGCATGCATTGTCCTCAATGCTTAAAAAAATAGAGCAAAGGAAGAATAAGCTTGGGAGCATACGGGAAGCCACCAAACTGGCTGGTGGAAAGAGTACTTTTTTTTATGAACTATAATTCGGAAAAAAAAAAACATATGAGTGGCTCCATTATTTTTGAAAAGAAAACAAAGAAGTTAATCTAAAAGGAAAAAAAAGAAAGCAATAAATTTTGGTTGCCTTTTGATGAGCGATGCTTTAAGGTCTCTAGCTAGACTAAACCACTTGATCATTCATTAAAGATAAGGTTCTCAATTCAACATTCCTCATCACTGATGTAGTGCTTCAATCTTTAACCATAAGCCCGATTTTTCTAATGAAATAGAGTACTATCCGTTCTGGCTCCGATTTGTTGTAACCTCAATTAGTAAATTCAATTACTAATTTGAATTTTAAATAATCTATCTCATTAAAATTTCACACTTAACTTTTGCTATATACGTCCCACTACTAATTCAAGGAAAGAGGATATTAATACAAACAAGGACCTTGAAAGTTATGCCATCATTGCCTTGCAACTCCATGGCTCCATGTAAGGATACCTTCACAATGATAAAGGATTTCAACCAACATGTCCTTTGCTTACCTGGAAACAAACGTAAACGTGAGTTGAAAAATAAAACTCTTTGTCCAAGTAGAATGGTTCGTGGAGTGATCTTCTTGTCATGCCATCTAATTGTGCACTATTTGTAAAGTTTAGCATTCTCATAAGCTTAAGCACGAAACTCCTCCATCTCATTGAGTTCCACATGCATTTCTCACGAGCTTGTTCAAAGTCCATGTTCAATTTCTTGATGACCTAATAAGCTCTATGCTCGAGCTCTACGGGTAAGTGACAAGTCTTTCTAAACACCAACTTGTACTATGAAGTACCTATTGTGGTTTTGAAAACTGTGTGGTAGACCCACAGTGTATCATCGAGCTTAAGAGCCCAATCCCTCTTGTTTATCTTAATAGTCTTCTCCAAAATTTGCTTGATTTTCCTATAGATAACTCAGCAAGATCATTAGTTTGAGGATGATAAGCTGTAGCAATCTTATGATTAACACCGTACTTATGCATCATGGCTTCAAACAATTTATTGCAAAAGTGAGAACCATCATCACTAATAATAGCTCTAGGTGTGCCAAAATGTGTGAATATGTTCTTATGCAAGAATTTTAAAACAGTACGGACATCATTTGTCCTAGTAGCTATGGCTTCTACTCATTTAGATACATAATCAACTACAACTAGAATATAGGTAGCAATTAGAAGACATAGGAAAAGGCCCCATTAAGTCAATACCCCAAACATCAAAGAGCTCCACTTCCAAGATAGGTTTCATTGGAAACTCATGTTGTCTCGAGATATTGCTAGTACGTTGGCACCTATCACATGATTTAACAAAGGTATAACAGTCTTTAAAAAGAGAGGGCCAATAGAAGCTTGACTGAAGTACCTTAGATACAATCTTAATGGGTCCAAAGTGACCTCCATAGGGAGAAGCATGACAAGAGTTTAGAATACTTACCACCTCTTCTTGAGGCATACACCTTCTTATTATGTTATCAACACAAACCTTGTACAATAGTGGTCTGACCAATGGTAGGATCTGATATTATGCAAAAACCTCTTCCTTTGTTGAATGTTCACGTCAGGTGGCAAATGATCTCCTGTAAGATAGTTAACAATGTCGGCAAATCAAGGTAGACTATCTTTTACCGGATACAGTTGTTCATCAGGGAACGTCTCAGCAATTGGAGAGCAAAAGCCATCATCCCCATTCTCCAATCTAGATAGATGGTCTGCAACTACATTTTCACAACCTTTTCTATCCTTTATAAATTCCTGCAACAACAGAATCCATCTCATCAATTGAGCCTTTGAATATTTCTTTTCAAACAAATATTTCAAAGCAGCATGGTTAGTATGCAGTATAATCTTAGAGCCAAGCAAGTAAGATCTAAATTTATCAAGGGCAAACGCAACAACTAGTAGTTCTTTTTCAGTAGCGGTATATTTCTATTGATTGTTATTAAGAGTCCTACTAGCATAATAATTTTTCCTAAACATGTTATCTATACATTGGCCTAACATAGCGCCTAAAGCATAATCACTATCATCACACATGATCTCAAAAGATTGACTCCATTTAGGAGCAACAATAATCAATGCAAAAATAAATTTTTCTTTCAAAGTAATTAAAACTAGTAGACATGCATCATCAAATAGAAATTTAGCTTCTTTTTTCTAACAGAATACTCAAGGGCTTTACAATTTTAGAAAAATCTTTAATAAATCTCCTATAGAACCATGCATGCCCTAGGAAGCTTATGACTCCCTTCACATTAGTGGGAGGTGATAGTTGTTCAATGGCGGCAATTTTTGCCCTGTCCACCTCCAATCCTTTCTATGAGACTTTGTGCCCTAGAACGATGCCCTTCTTTACCATGAAGTGGCACTTTTCTCACTTCAACACAAGGTTAACATCCTGACACCTCTGCAAAAGAAGTTTAATATTAGCAAGACAAGAATCCAAAGAGGACCCAAAAACAGAAAAATCATCCATGAAAATCTCCATTATGTCCTCAATGAGCCCCTGAAAATTAGACATCATACAACGTTAGAACATATCAGGGGCATTACACAAAACAAAAGGCATTCACCTAGAAGCAAATGTCCCCATAGGGAGAAGTGAACGTGGTCTTTTCTTGATCCTCAGGAGAAATGATGATTTGGTTGTATCCAAAAAAATTCATCCAAGAAGCAATAGTGAGAATAACCTGCAAACCTATCAAGCTCTTGATCTACAAAAGGAAGAGGAAAGTGATCTTTTCTAGTAGCCTTATTTAACTTTCTGTAGTCAATGCACACACACCATCCTGTCACAATCCTAGTGGCAATTAACTCATCTTTCTCATTCTTGACAACTGTTATTCCATCCTTCTTGGGCACTACTTGAACAGGACTTACTCATTAACTGTCAGAGATGACATAAATAATACCTATATTCAAAAGCTTGAAAACTTCTTTCTTAACTACCTCCTTCATAGTGGGGTTAAGCCTCTTTTGGGGTTCTATTGAAGGTTTAAAGTTATTTTCCTTCAAAATTCTGTGCATACAAATTGATAGAATAATACCTTTAAGATCCTCTATAGATCAACCAATAGCAGACTTATGCTCCCTCATCACTATCAACAACTTTTCTTCCTCCACAACATTCAATTTAGAAGATATGATAACAAGTGGAGAAGAATAATCATCCAAAAATGCATATTTCAAATAAGGAGGCAGCATTTTCAATTTTAAAGCAGGTTTCTCAACATTGACATCATTCACAGAATGCAAAGGAGCTAGAGGCATAGGTTTATACATTTTAGTACATACTTGCATACTGTCTAACCATTTAGCATACAAAGCAATTTCATCAAATATAGTATCCACATCATTAAAATCAAAATACTCTATGCTTTGTTCCAAGTGATCAGTAGCAAGCACAACCTCAACATGCATAGAAACAATCTGATCAATTATATCGATTGCATGACAAGTATTACCCTCATCATGATGATTCAAGGACTTGTAAAGATTAAAGATAACATTCTTATCATTTACCCTTAGAGTTAACTTCCCTTGTTGAACATCAATGATGGCCTTTCCAGTTGCTAAGAATGGGCGCCCAAAAATGATAGGTATTTTAGAATTCTCCTCCATGTCCAAGACTATAAAATTTGCAGGGAAGACAAACTTGTCAACTCTAACTAACACATCCTCAACAATACCTCTAAAACAGGCCAATGATCTATCACCTAACTGCAAGGTAATTGTAGTGGGTTGTACTTCTCCAATTTCAAGCTTCCTGTAGATATATAAAGACATTAAGTCAATGGAAGCACCAAGATCACATTAGAGCTCTACTATCATTCAAAGAACCAATATTGCAAGGTATAGTAAAGCTCCTTGGATCTTTTAATTTTTGTGGTAGTTTCTTTTGCAGCACAACATTGCACTCCTCTGTCATGCTAATCTTCTCATATTGTGCAAACTTCTTTTTAAACAAGACATCTTTCATGAGTTTTGCATAGTTGGGTATTTGCTCTAAAGCCTCAGCAAATGGGATATTAATGTAAAGCTGTTTGAATATCTAAAAAACTTTGGCAATTTGAGAGTCTATTTTTCTCTTTTGAAATCGTTGAGGATAGGGCAAGGTGGTAGGTATAAAAGGTAGAGGGTTAGATGACTTACTTGAAGATGTCGGTTCCTTTACTACCTCTTCCTTTTTTATGACCTTCTTGGGTTCATCTTTTAAGATAGGCTCATGGATGGTCTCATTCACCTCTTGCTCCTCATCCTCATCATCAATCACAGGCGTTGACAACTTTTTCCCACTCCTTAAGGTTAAGGCTTTGCACTTCTCTTTTGGATTCTCTTTGGAGCAATGAGGCAACTTACCCTTTTCATTGTTAAGAGAAATGGCTATTTGACTAACTTGTACCTCAATGTTGTGAATAGCCTTGCCTTGACTTTGCGCGGTGTTCTCTAGTGTGATGGTTCTTCCTCTAGATTCTTTGATGAACTCAACCATCAAGTCTTCTATGTTGGACTTCTTCTCAGTGTGAGATGGACCTACATTAGAAAAACAAGGAGGACCCTAAAAGACATTCCAATTATTAGCATAAGAAACGTTTTCATGGTTCTTCAAGCTTGGATGGTAATGAGTTGGAAGTTGTTGTTATTGGTGGCCTCTATAATGTCCCCTATTAACATAGTTGGCTGTCTCATTCTCTCATTGATCCAACTCTTTTTAGGTAATTATCTCTGTAGCCATGGTGATTAGAGATGCTATAGATGGTGGACTCACTTGAGCTTGGCCTCCACATCTACCTCATACAATCCGGTGGGCTTTGGGGTAGTTATGGAAGACCTTTCATATAGCCAATTGTAAGATGTGTTGGCCAAGTCTCAAGTATGGTATAAGGTTCTTGAGCGATTTTATGGAGCAAGACAATCCATTGTAGAATAATTGAATTTGCAACCAATTCGAATAGCCATGTTGAGCGCACCGTCTCAAGAGATCCTTGTGCCTCTCCCAAGCCTCATATAATTGATGTGCACTTTCTGTGTTAACCGCAAGTGTACGAGCAAAGTTATAATATAAGACGGTGAAGTCTGAATATCGTTCCACTGAGGATCCAATTGTGCAGGTTTAAGTTACTTAGCTATTCTAGAATCAAATCAATTTTATTTCAGGATTGGAATTGAAGTTGTGTTTTAGGAAATAAAACTAAAAAAAGGAAAGCAATAATGTCACACCCCTTCCCAAGTACCCTCCTAACCCAGGAGAAAGTGTAAGAACAGCAGACACCGTCCCTTTTACGGCATCCACCGCTAACCTTATACTTTGTCCATCATCTAATAAGCAGTTAAACACAACAATTGAACAACATACTTAATCCAGGGTTAAGATTTCATATAGACATTGATTTTCACTCAAACCATGTATTTACATAAATTCTCAACATCGCTCTTAACCCTCTATATGTACAACATATGATTAAGTTCAAATATTTACAATTCTCAATATACTAAATACTGCTAATGGTCCCAAACGAGTTTCTGTGTAGGCTAAGCACCTCTGACTCGCTCGCTACCTGGAAAGCAGAAAAACAAAGAAAACATGAGCTAGGTTGCCTAGTGAGTGACTTGTTTTGTAAAAACTTTCCTTCAGCTCAGAAACTAATCATAGTGTAAACATTAAAAAACAATTCGTATATAACATCGATTCAAAGTCAAATCCATGTAAAACATCCTCAAGTAGCATTGTCAAATCATATATGTTTATTTCAGAAAAAGATACACATAAATTCAGTTTATTTCAAAAACATTTTCTTTAGTTAAGGCGGAGTGGAGCTCAATACTACTCAACGTCGAAAACATCCTTAGTTGGGACGGAGTAATCTCGACACACCCAATGTAAAAAATCCTTAGCTGTGTAGAGAAATCTCAACACAACAGCGTCTATCATTCCTTTATGTGCACATAGATATCATATCTTGGGTTACCCGAGTACCTTTTCCGAGTACTTTAGTACCGGGCCCTATATATGAGATTTAGGCCACTCACATGCCTTTGACAATGCTACTTGAGGATGTTTTGCATGGATTTGATTTTGAATCGATGTTATATACGAATTGTTTTTTTTAATGTTTACACTCTGATTAGTTTTCAAGCTAAAGGAAAGTTTTTACAAAACAAGTCACTCACTGGGCAACCTAGCTCATGTTTTCCTTGTTTTTCTGTTTTCCAGGTAGCGAGCGAGTCACGGGTGCTTAGGTTATCCATATGCCTTCTCTGAGTCCTTCAGCATTAGGAACCATTTTCATATTCCGACTACCCACATGCCTTCTCCGTGTTCTTCAGCATTGGGAGTCTTTTCATATCCCGACTACCCACATGCCTTCTCCGTGTCCTTCAGCATTGGGAGTCTTTTCACAAACATCATTCAAAAACGTCACGTTTAAAAATGACATAATATATATTCACGAGTTTTTAACATCTCAAATCTTCACAATTTCATTTACAAGCTTCAATGCTTTCCATTAAATGATAAATTAACAACAACATGCTTTTCATAAACTCATTAAACAACCAACATGCTTCAAATGATTTTCAATATAAAACACATAATATGCACGTTAAAACTCATGAAAGCATAATCATATAACCATGTTCCAAAATTAATCTTTCAACAATGAAACTTTGTTTAAACTAAACACGTTTTAAATACAAGTGTCACTCACTACTTGTCTTGGGCCTTTAGCGGATTATACACCTTTCCTACCTCTTCTTGGCCTGTAATAATACATTTCCCTTTATTAGTTTTCCTTAAAATTCCTTTAACATAACCAACAAGCTTTAAATGTTTACACTTGTTCAATGGTTTACCACTGAGACCAATTTCCATCAAAATAATCATTAATGAGCGTGATTTCAAACAATCAGCAAGACTAACTAGTGAAACTGAGTTGCTAACAAAACTGTACTAGCGATACCATGACTAGCGAGACTTACTTAATCAGCGAGATTAGCGATACCCAGCGAGAGTTGTGAGACGTAAGCCCTCCTGCAATACCAACGACACTCATCTCGCTACTCACGCTCAATCTTTCAATGTCAGAATGTTTCCAACGATACCCATCTCCCATAGCTTCTGCCTTCACTTCTGTTTTCGCTTCTACATGTTAAAAGTCGGATTTCTAGTCCAAAATAGAACTTCTTCCTTTCTTTAAACTTGTAAAGAAACGTGTTTTCTAACTTACCTCAAGATTTCAGAGCTTAACTCCTCTTTGTTCAACAGATATTCTCAAGTTAATTCGAATTGCTCCAAATCACTTGATAAATTCGTACCAGTCGCTTCCACTTAACATTTAACATGTTTCTCTTCAAATTCAGCTCAACCATCCTTCATAAGAATTGTTAAGAATTGAAACTTACTAACCTTAAATTCTCAGCCCTAAACTCGATCTCCACAGCTGGCTATCTTTCAAATACCAAACCTTGCTCTGATTGCGCGACAGTAATCAAACCTTCTGTTCCAACTTCAATTATAGCACGAAACTGATCAGAATTCTACTCAAATTTGCTTTAGACTCCTTCTTCTACCTCTCTTCATCACTTTACTTAGAAATGGAATCGGTTGAAGCTTTTGAAAATGTAGAAAATGGTTGAAAACTCAGCTTTACATACTTAAACGGCTGCCAACTTACATACACTTTCTCTTTTATTTTATTTTATTTCCAATAATCAAAGTAACTCCTTCACCATACGAACATAATCCTCCCTCGGCAAACTTGAACATTGGCTTCGACGCATAGCAGCATGTGTCGGTCCCCATCTCTTGAATGCATGCTTCTTCAATGCAACCCCCTACTATCATCAACCAATGCATGGCCACTTGCCCAACAGCTTCAACAAACGCATAGCACCAACCATCACCCTTGCTCAACCTCTCGGACACATGCCTCAACAAGCCAACGCATCAACCCTCATACTTGGGCTTGGCTTCCCAAGGTCTTCACTTATATTCCAACCATCACCCATGCTCACTCTCATGGACGCATACCTCAACCCAGCCAAGGCATAACGACATGCTTGCCATCACCTAGAGATAAAAGTAGGGCTTACAACTTACCACCTTCTTATAAGAATTTCATCCTCGAAATTCAGCTGATTATTAGTTCCTCGAAAACAAATGTGGATACTACTTAATCATTTACTCCTTGATTTCCCAGGTAGCTTCTTCTACACCATGATTCCTCCACAAAATCTTGACTAACGGAATCACCTTAGTTCTCAGAACTTGTTCCTTCTCATTTAACACTCGAACCGATTCTTCTTCATAACTCAGATTTTCTTTTAGTTCAACTGGTTGCACCTCAAGTACATGCATTGAATCAGAAACATATTTCCTTAAAACTGAGACATGAAACACATTATGAATCTTAGACATTTCCATCGGTAAGGCTAACCTGTATGCTGTCGGGTCAACTATTTCCAAAATCTCGAAAGGTCCGATATACCTGGAACTCAACTTTCCTTTCTTACTAAATCTTAGAACTCCTTTCCATGGTAACAACTTTAGAAATACTCTATTACCAACTTCAAACTCAAGATCTCCTCCTTTTATCAACGTAACTTTTCTACCGATCCCTGACTGACTTAAAATTAGCTTTGATCATCTCTACCTTCTCCGTTGTAATTGATGGATAAATGAGCATGCAGCAGAAGTTAATTTGATCAATGTTTACTCTAAGATGCTCAATTTAGAGGATTAAACATGCAATTAAGAAGGAAAACTAAAGTTTCAAGAACACTTACCCTTGAAGCTCCAAATTCTCCTTCAATTCTTGATGAATTTCAACACCACTTGGTTGTAGACCACTACAAGAGTCTTCTCTACTATTCTCTAGGCTTAGATTGGATGGTGGGATCAAAATTTGTTGTGAATTTGAGAAAGAATGAAGGTTGGGAAGAAGATGAACAATGGATGGAATTTTGCAAAATTAACCTTTAAGTTCACAAAATTCTTAACCATTTTTTATGCCAAAATCATCTCTATTTATTAAAGAATAACATGCAATTCAATTGCATCAAAATTTGACAACACAAAATGGTTAATTTGTTGGTTAATTGTGAGGAAGACAACCAAGCTCCTAGCTTAGTTAGTGGGAAAATCCAATCTTCAAGAATCAATTTTAAAATCAATTTTCAATGAATTTCTAAAAATTGAATTAAAACTGATTTTTAATTTCAAAAAATAATTAAATGATTAAATAAAAATAAGTTAATATTTAATTAATTAAATATTATTTTAATATTAAATAATAAAATAATATTATTTTTTCCACTTGTCCCAATTTTTCTAAAAAATCGATATGAATTCCTATTCATATGGTTAATATTTAAATATTATAATTAACTCTATTTGTACGTTTAATTCGTAATTAAACGCCGATATATCGTATATATCTGACTTTCATTCCTTAATCCAAGATTTGAACGATTCAAACTTATTCACCACATTATCTAAGATTTTAGTCCATTTATGAGCTAGTAGAGGGACCTAATGGACCTACTGTGACAATCCCAAATCGTTAAGGTAAATTCTCCTATGAAGTTAATTTAAGTCATTATACATAAAAAGGAAATTATATTTATTTATATGCATTTATGTATTTATTTAGGTTAAGGAGGAAAGTTTTAAAATTAGCATTTAGGGTGGTTGGAGAGTCTTAGGTGAATTTAAGGAAATTGTTGGGAATTGGAAAAGGATAATTTTATTTTGGGGCAAATAAAATAAAATGAACGGATTTGGTGGGATTGGAGTTTGAATATAGAAGATTTTATCTTATTTGGTTGAAGAAAACAAAAAGGGAAAAGTGGAATTAATGATTTAAGGAGGGGGAAGAATTAGGGTTTAGTTTAAACCCACCCTCCTCGGTTTGCATGCAGTAAAAAAAAAAAAAAGAGCCATCCCTCTCTCTCTCTCCCTCCCTCTCTCCGCCGTCTCTCTCTCCTCCTTTCCTCCCCGTTTTCTGCCGCCGCCACTCCTTTCCGTTCTCCCTCTGCCGCCGCCATCTCTCTCTCTCCACTGCCGATCGTTTCCTGGGGAGTCCACATTTTGAGTATCGGTCTCACGCCCAGCGTAACACTGTCGACCTCTGACTCTCGCTGCCTCTCGCTCTCCAGCGCTCACGCTCTCCTGTTCTCCCTCGCCCAGGATCGTCGCTGACTCTCGCTGCCTCTCGCTCTCCCTCGCTCTCGGTTCTCGCTCTCTCNCCTCTCGCTCTCCCGCGCTCACGCTCTCCTGTTCTCCCTCGCCCAGGATCGTCGCTGACTCTCGCTGCCTCTCGCTCTCCCTCGCTCTCGGTTCTCGCTCTCTCGCTCGAAATTTAGCTCTTGGCATCGAGTTCTTGCTCGCCCGACCAGATCGGTATCCCCTAAGTGAGTATCTCAAACCTAAGTGGGTTAGTTGCATATTTTGGTAAATATTTGGGGAATAAGAATTAATTGGTACATCTTAATAGGTGGTCGGTGATTGCTTTAGTCCGTAGGGTCGGAGGAATCTACAAGTTTGGTCACGTTCGGGTAAGGACTCTCTCGAACAAATTTTTGAGGTTGCTTATGATAGACTAAACTTGTGGACTAACTTAAGTTAGGGGAATTTTATTCCCAGTTTGTTCAGGAGTTTCTGCCACAGTTGCAGTGTGGTTAATTTTATGGATCAATCCTCAGGTAAGTGATCTTACTACCTGAACCGCTTTTGGGCCTTATGTTTAGTTGCCATGATGTAGTAGATTTTCAAAGCCACGTATGATTTAAGATGCTTGTATGAAATTTCCATGTCTTTATGTTGTATGTGTCTGATAGTGTATAAGCTTATACTATGAGATATTCATGAACAGTACTGTTAATGTATGAATTCATGGAATGGAAGGAGTGTGAATTTGATTGAACATGTATGATGGGTAGTGGTAACTCCCCTACGTCGGTTGGATGTNTTAACAAATTTTTGAGGTTGCTTATGATAGACTGAACTTGTGGACTAACTTAAGTTAGGGGAATTTTATTCCCAGTTTGTTCAGGAGTTTCTGCCACAGTTGCAGTGTGGTTAATTTTATGGATCAATCCTCAGGTAAGTGATCTTACTACCTGAACCGCTTTTGGGCCTTATGTTTAGTTGCCATGATGTAGTAGATTTTCAAAGCCACGTATGATTTAAGATGCTTGTATGAAATTTCCATGTCTTTATGTTGTATGTGCCTGATAGTCTATAAGCTTATACTATGAGATATTCATGAACAGTACTGTTAATGTATGAATTCATGGAATGGAAGGAGTGTGAATTTGATTGAACATGTATGATGGGTAGTGGTAACTCCCCTACGTCGGTTGGATG
>QLSR01000047.1:0-206480 GCA_031780015.1 Citrullus colocynthis
CAGGACGAGTTAAGCCACGAAATTTTGAGATAAGCTAGAAAACATGTTTCTCTACAAGTTTGTAGAAGGAAAGAAGTTCTAAATCTGGCTGGAAATATGACTTTGAATTGATAGACGTGAGAACAAACAGGAAAGGAGGAAACTCTGCTGTCGGGTGTCGTTTGGAAGCAGGTAACGCTGAGAATTGGAGCGTGAGTAGCGACACTTGTCTCGCTGGTCGTGTAAAGGAGGATTTCCCTCACAAATCTCGCTGGCTCTCACTCAGTATCGCTCCTCAGGTAGTCTCGCTAGTCTCGCTTCTGCTGGTGTGGCTAGTGTCGTGACCTGTTGTGTAATTTCGTTAGTAAACTCGCTAATAAGGTGAAATCTCGTTGGCAATCTAGTTAGTGACACAGAATCTCGCTTATTACGTGTATTTTAGGAAAGAAAGGGAGTCTCGATGGTGAATCATGATTAGAGTTTAAGTATGCACATTTAATGATCGTGTAAAGGAAGTTTAAGGAAAACGTAACGTGAGGAATGTGTATTTACAAGCTAAGAAGAGCTCGGGAAGGCATATAATCCACTCAGGGCCTAAGGACAAGTTGTGAGTGACACTTTTCTTTCTTTGAAAACGAAATTTATTGAAAATGTTTAGTTTGGTTTTTCTTATGAGATATGGCTTTGAGATAAACTGTTTTCTTGAAAAGCATGATGTTTGATGATATTGTTCACAAGACATGTTTTATCCGTTTTCTATAAGATGTTGAATGACATGTCTTGAAATATTGTTTATCGTGATATATCTGATTTTCATGAAAGATTTTCATGTGAACTATTTACGTATAATACTGGTTTCTAAAATGTTTTAGAGGAGGCTCAATGCTGAAGGACATGAGAAGGCATGTGAGTTTCCCCGGGACCCAGTACTGAAGGACTCGTTGAAGGTACTTGGGCAACTCGCCATATTCCTATATGCACATAGAGGTTGTGACATTGGGTGTGTTGAGTCTTGCTCCACCCCAACTAAGGTTGTTATCGACATTGAGTACGTTGAGTTTTACTCCGCCTCAACTAAGAATGTTTTCGACGTCGGGTGCATCGAGTCTTGCTCCGCCTTGACTAAGGGAAAGTTTTGAGAACGAACTGTTTTTCGTATACGATGATTTTGGCATGAACATATGTGATTTGTTTATGTTGTTGAAATTACAATTTTAAAGAAATGATTATTTGAATCACGTTTACGTTTATGGCGTTATTATGATTTTAACATGCCTGTTTTCGAAACAAAAGATAGTTTTACAAAATTAGTCACTCACGGGGCTTTTAGCTCACATTTTCCATGTTTTCTTTTCCTCCCAGGTAGCAAAGACGTTCCTGGTGTATTGCCTACTCCAACTCGCCCTGCTTAAGCTTCGAGTTTCTAAAAACAGTTTATTTTCTCATTGTTATACGTGTAAATAACTTAACACTGGTGGCATGTAGATTTAGTTGTTTATAAGTGGGTTATGAGAGAGTATGTTATAAAAGTGTACTGTGTACAAGAAGGATTGTTATATTATGATCATGAATTCTATGAATGTATATGTATGGAATGTTTGTGCAGGAAGTTATGTAAGATGGGGCAATATGCGTCATAAGAGGGATGATGTATATTGTCTTCACATCTTCTTTCAGGTTAAGAAGGTAATCAGAGAGGGGGTGTAACAAGTTGGTACCAGAGCAAAAGGGTCTTGGGAATAGGATCATGAATTGTAGTATAGGAACATGTAATTTTTAGCCAATAGTAATATCGTGTTATCATATAGAAAAACATGCCACCTTGAAGCAGGCGAGTGAGGCAATCAGCAACTGGAACTCCTCAAGCTACTGGAGACCGTGGAAATATGTCAGAGGGTGAATCTAGTCATCTTCAAGTTGGGGTCAATGCCGAGGAGCATATATTTACTAGAATTGCTAATGGATTGGCTGCGAGCATTGGATCAGTGGAATCAGATCTAGAAAAGAAATATAGTATAGAAAGATTGAAGGCTATGGGTGCCCTACTTTTGAAGGCACTGTTGATCCTACAGAAGCAGAGGCATGGTTGAATCTGCTTGAGAAATGCTATCGTGTGATGAGATGTCCTGATGATAGAAAGGTGGAATTGGCAGTGTTTTTGCTCCAAAAAGGGGGCAGAAGATTGGTGGAGAATGGTAGAGAGCATGAGGAAGATTTGGGAGGAATAGGTTGGAATGAGTTTAAGAAGATATTCCAAGAGAAGTATTGTCCAAGATCATTCCAAGATGCCAAACGGAATGAGTTTCTGAAGTTAGTACAGGGATCCATGTCAGTGGCGGAATATGAAAAGAAATATACAGAACTGTCTAAGAATGCCATGACGATTGTTGCAGATGAGATTGACAGGTGCAAGAGATTTGAAGAAGGTTTATGGGAGGAGATACGTACTCTTGTGACTACTAGTGCCGAGTGGACAGATTTCTCCAAACTCGTAGAAGCAGCTACGCGAGTTGAATGAAGTTTGATGGAAAGGAGAACGGAACAAGAATCAGCTCGAGGTAGACAGACAATCCACACTTCTGGTACTACTCAGGGGCAGTCAGGCAGGAGATTTGTACCAGGTGTATTTAGTGGAGGAAATTTCAAGGCCAGATCGAGTAGACAGGGTACTTCCAAGGGAGGTACTGGAGGAAGTGCACGGAAGCAAGAACCAAGGAGTTCTATTGGTCCAGCACAAACAGTGGAAGGTTCACGAAGTGGACAACTTGGAGAGTCCACAGCTAGTTCCGCAAGGAAATCATTATGTCCCAGCTGCGGGAAGTATCATTGGAGACAGTGTAAGGGCAACGTATGTTATCATTGTGGACAAGCGGGTCACTATAAATGAGAATGTCCTCAGTTGATGCAAGAATTTAAAGCTGAACAGAGAACTGGTTCATTTACAGCTAGTCAACCACAACGACGTGCAGGAATTGCTGATAAGGGAACTAGTGGATCAAGACAGAAGGGAACTGCAGGGCGACCAAAACAGCAAGGAAAAGTCTTTGTAATGACTCAGCAAGAGGCTGAAGATGCTCCTAATGTGGTTACTGGTACACTTTCTATATGTCATACTTCTACTCATGTTTTGATAGACCCTGGTGCTACCCATTCTTTTATTGCTAAAATGTTTGCTGTGAATATAAATAATACATTAGAATCTTTGCCCGAGGAACTGTTTATTTATACCCCTGTTCATGATGTGTTTATGGCTAGCAAAGTTTATAAAGACTGTGTGATTGAAATTGATGGTGTGACTATGATAGCCAACTTGATACCCTTAGATATTCAGGAGTTTGATGTGATATTGGGAATGGATTTCTTATCTAAATATCGAGCCACTGTGGATTGTTTCCAGAAGGAAGTCATGTTTAGAGGGTTCGAAGGAGATGAAGTTATTTTCAAGGGGGACAGGAAATTCCTTCCTACTTATGTAATATCTGTAGTTAAAGCTAGGAAGTTGTTAAGCAACGGTTGTTCAGCATACCTTGCTTACGTAGTTGATACACAGGCCGGTAAGTTAAGACCAGAAGATATTCCTGTGGTGAATGAATTTCTTGATGTATTTCCTGAAGAGTTGCCAGGATTACCACCTGATAGAGAAGTGGAGTTCATTATTGATCTAGTTCCTGGAACAACACCCATTTCGCAGGCATCATACTGTATGGCACCATCAGAACTGAAAGAGTTGAAAGCGCAGTTACAGGAACCAATAGATAAGGGGTATATTAGACCGAGTGTATCTCCGTGGGGTGCACCGGTGTTATTCATGAAGAAAAAGGACGGTACTTTGAAACTGTGCATTGATTATCGTCAGTTAAATAAGGTCACTATACGCAACAAATATCCCTTGCCTCGTATTGATGATTTGTTGGATCAGTTTAGAGGGGCATCAGTGTTTTCAAAGATAGACCTAAGATTGAGATATCATCAGTTGAAGGTCAGAGAGACAGATGTACCAAAGACAATTTTTAGAACGAGGTATGGACATTATGAATTCCTCTTGATGCCATTTGGTCTGACAAATGCTCCAGCAATGTTTATGGACTTGATGAATAATATTTTCCATCCTTATTTGGATCAGTTTGTGATTGTATTTATTGATGATATTCTAGTGTATTCTAGAAGCAAGGAAGAACATGTTGGACATCTTAAAATTGTATTACAGACTCTAAGAGAAAAGAGATTGTATGCAAAATTCAGCAAATGCAAGTTTTGGCTGGAACAAGTAATGTTTCTAGGACATATTGTTACTGCTGCAGGAGTTGGAATAGATCCTCAAAAGACTAAGGCAATTGCTAGATGGGAACAGCCAAGGACAGTAATAGAGGTTCGTAGTTTTTTGGGACTCCTAGGTTATTATCGGCGCTTTGTACAGGGTTTTTCCAAGATAGCATTACCACTGACTTGTTTGACTAAGAAGGGAACTAAATTTGAATGAAATGAAGAATGTGAGCAATGTTTCCAAGAATTAAAGAAGAGACTTGTGACAGCACCTATTTTAGCACTTTCAGAGACAGGGAAGGAGTTCGAGGTGTATTGTGATGCCTCTAGTCAGGGGTTAGGTTGTGTACTGATGCAAGGAGGTAAAGTTATAGCTTATGCCTCTAGGCAGCTGAGGCCACATGAAATTAATTACCCTACACATGACTTGGAAGTGGCAGCAGTGGTGTTGCATTAAAGATGTGGCGGCATTATTTGTTTGGAGAGAAGTGCCATATCTATATGGATCACAAAAGTTTGAAATACATCTTTGATCAGAAAGAACTCAACATGAGACAAAGGAGATGGTTGGAGCTAATCAAGGATTATGATTGTACTATAAATTATCATCTAGGGAAAGCAAACGTTGTAGCTAACGCGTTGAGTAGAAAGTCAGGACAAGCCAGGACTCCATTGAATACTATTAATGCGGAATTGACAAAGGAGTTAAAGAGTTCAAATGCATCTTTATCGGTAGATAAGTTGGGAGGTTTGCTTGCACACTTCCAGGTAAGACCTACTTTGTTGAGTGAGATTGTTAACAAACAGATGGAAGATTTTGTACTCAAGAAGATGGTAAAAGAGGTGAATCTCAACCAAAGAAAGGATTTTGATATAAAAAACGATGGAGCTTTAATGAAACAAGGGAGATTGTGTGTCCCAAATGACTTGACCTTGAAAAATGCTATTCTAGAAGAAGCTCATAGTTCTGCATATGCGATGCATTCAGGTAGTACAAAGATGTACAGGACTTTGAGAGAATATTATTGGTGGCTAGGAATGAAATGGGAAATTGCTGAATGTGTAGCAAGATGTTTGATATGTCAGCAAGTAAAGCAAAAAAGATAAAGACCTGGTGGACTTTTAAAAAACCACTCCCCATACTTGAGTGGAAATAGGAACATATCACGATGGATTTCTTATTTGGTCTTCCTAAAACTCCAAATGGGTATGATGGAATATAGGTGATAGTTGATAAATTTACTAAAACTGCCCGATTCTTACCAATTAAAGTGACTTTTACTTTAGATAAACTGGCCAAATTGTATGTTGAGAAGATAGTAAGTCAGTATGGAGCTCCTGTGTCTATTATTTCTGATAGAGATCCGAGATTCACATCTAAGTTCTGGTTGAGTTTACAGCAAGCATTGGGAACTAAACTTAAGTTTAGTACAACTTTTCATCCTCAAACTGATGGACAATCAGAAAGAACGATTCAGACTCTAGAGGATATGTTGCGTGCTTGTGCGCTGCAATTTAAAGGAAGCTGGGATACTCAATTGTCTTTGATGGAGTTTGCGTATAATAATAGTTACCATTCTAGTATTGGAATGGCACCCTATGAGGCATTGGATGGCAGACGTTGCAAAACTCCTATATGTTGGGGGGAAGTAGGAGAAAGGAAGTTAATGAGACCAAAGTTAGTCCAAACTACATCAGAGAACGTGAAATTCATAAGAGAAAGGTTGAAGACGGCACAGGATCGACAGAAAAGCTACGCTGATAAGAGGCGTCAAGATTTAGAATTTGAAGTTGGTGATAAAGTCTTCTTGAAGTTATCTCCCTGGAAAGAAATTTTGAGATTTGGAAGGAAAGGGAAGTTGAGTCCGAGATATATTGGGCCTTATGAGATTCTGGAACGCATAGGACCATCGGCTTATCGATTGGCGTTACCTATGGAATTGTCTAAAATACATGATGTATTTCATGTTTCTCTACTAAGGAAGTACATTCCAGATCCTACACATGTTTTGAAAGCTCAACCTATTCAGGTAAATGAAGATTTATCTTATGAAGAGGAACCTATGCAAATTCTTGATCGAAAGGAACAAGTTCTGAGAACAAAAACGATACCGCTTGTTAAAGTTTTGTGGAGAAATCACAAAGCGGAAGAGGCAACGTGGGAAAGTGAAGATCAAATGAAGATCAAATACCCTCATCTCTTTGCGGAGTGACTTAACCTGAATTTCGAGGACGAAATTCTCAAAAAGGGGGTAATGAATTGTAAGCACCTAATTGGTAAGCACGTTCAAAAGCTCTAAGGGAATTAGTATTAATAATCTCATATTGTAAATTAAAAAAAAAAAAAAGAGAGAAAGAAGGAAGAGGAAAACTAAAAGGGAAGAAGAAAAAAAATTAGAATTAAAAAGAAGAAAAGAGAAGAAAAAGAAAAAGAAGAAGAAAGGATAAGGATGGATGCGTCGGTTATAACTTTCATTGGACAGAAATGTTGCCGACTTCTTTCTACTCATTTCCAAACTCAATTCTATGCTATTTTTCAGCTGTACGTCGTGGAGAGGTTGAAGAAGAGTTCTAGGGCAATTTCGTGCAAGGTTTTGGAAGGTTTCATGGTAAAACTGAAGCTGAAACAGAAGCTTCATCTGCTATCATGCAGCTCGAACTAGGTTTGGTGTTTGGTAAATATCGAGCTGAAGAGATTGAATTTTGGGCTGAAATTTTAAAGTTAGTAAGATAAATCAATTTTGAACAACTTTTATGAAGGATGCTTGAGTTTAAATGGATTAGAAACATGTAAACTTTTAGCTGAAAGTTACTAATACGAAATTTCTGTGCAATCTAGAGTAGTGCGGAGAAAACTTGCAATATCTAACAAACCAGGACGAGTTAAGCCACGAAATTTTGAGATAAGCTAGAAAACATGTTTCTCTACAAGTTTGTAGAAGGAAAGAAGTTCTAAATCTGGCTGGAAATATGACTTTGAATTGATAGACGTGAGAACAAATAGGAAAGGAGGAAACTTTGCTGTCGGGTGTCGTTTGGAAGCAGGTAATGCTGAGAATTGGAGCGTGAGTAGCGACACTTGTCTCGCTGGTAAAGGAGGATTTTCTCTCACAAATCTCGCTGGCTCTCGCTCAGTATCGCTCCTCAGGTAGTCTCGCTGGTCTCGCTTATGCTGGTGTGGCTAGTGTCGTGACCTGTTGTGTAATTTCGTTAGTAAACTCGCTAATAAGGTGAAATCTCGTTGGTAATCTCGCTAGTGACATAGAATCTCGCTTATTATGTGTATTTTAGGAAAGAAAGGGAGTCTCAGTGGTGAATCATGATTAGAGTTTAAGTATGCACATTTAATGGTCGTGTAAAGGAAGTTCAAGGAAAACGTACGTGAGGAATGTATATTTACAAGCCAAGAAGAGCTCGGGAAGGCATATAATCCACTCAGGGGCTAAGGACAAGTTGTGAGTGACACTTTTCTTTCTTTGAAAACGAAATTTATTGAAAATGTTTAGTTTGGTTTTTCTTATGAGATATGGCTTTGAGATAAACTGTTTTCTTGAAAAGCATGATGTTTGATGATATTGTTCACAAGGCATGTTTTATCCGTTTTCTATAAAATGTTGAATGACATGTCTTGAAATGTTGTTTATCGTGATATATCTGATTTTCATGAAAGATTTTCAATGTGAACTATTTACGTATAATATTGGTTTCTAAAATGTTTTAGAGGAGGCTCAATGCTGAAGGACATGAGAAGGCATGTGAGTTTCCCCGGGACCAAATACTGAAGAACTCGTAGAAGGTACTTGGGCAACCCGCCATATTCCTATGTGCACATAGAGGTTGTGACGTTGGGTGTGTTGAGTCTTGCTCCACCCCAACTAAGGTTGTTATCGACGTTGAGTGCATTGAGTTTTTCTCCGCCTCAACTAAGGATGTTTTTTACGTCGGGTGCATTAAGTCTTGCTCCGCCCTGACTAAAGGAAAGTTTTGAGAACGAACTGTTTTTCGTATACGATGATTTTGGCATGAACATATGTGATTTGTTTACGTTGTTGAAATTATGATTTTAAAGAAATGATTATTTGAATCACGTTTACGTTTATAGCGTTATTATGATTTTAACATGCCTGTTTTCGAACAAAAGATAGTTTTACAAAATTAGTCACTCACGGGCCTTTTAGCTCACGTTTTCCATGTTTTCTTTTCCTCCCAGGTAACAAAGACGTTCCTGGTGCATTGCCCACTCCAACTTTCCCTGCTTAAGCTTCGAGTTTCCAAAAACAGTTTATTTTCTCGTTGTTGTACGTGTAAATAACTTAACACTGGTGGCATGTAGATTTAGTTGTTTATAAGTGGGTTATGAGAGAGTATGTTATAAAAGTGTACTGTGTACAGGAAGAATTATTATATTATGATCATGAATTCTATGAATGTATATGTATGGAATGTTTGTGCAGGAAGTTATGTAAGATGGGGCAATATGCGTCATAAGAGGGGTGATGTATATTGTCTTTACATCTCCTTTAAGGTTAAGAAGGTAATCAGAGAGGGGGTGTGACACTATGAGAGGCTAAACTCTTTAGTTTTAGTGTCTTGATGATTTGTTTATGAATTCATGTTGATATTGTAGACTTTCATGGTTTTGTTGGAATTATTATGCTTTTCATTGTTATTGTGTTTAATTCTTGTGGATTGACCATCTTCACATATTAGGTTAGATGTATGATTGAGAGATTGTATGTTTAACTTGATCTATAACAATGAATTGTTGTTAATCTATCAGGAGAGTAGTTAGGTTGATAATAAAAGTTGCTAAAGACTATTCTTAATGCGATGTAATTTGTATTAGTTTCAAGAGATTAGTAATCAATCGAGTTGCATGAGAAAGGGTTGTTTTTTAGAGAAAATAACTTGGAATTAAGTTTCTAGAATTAGGCATATGAATGACAATAAAATCCATGAAATCTATAATATTGCATGATGAAATAAACAAGGATTCATTACCCTATAATTCTCTTTGACTTTTGTGTTTCTCACTTTATTACTTTCCTTATTTGGCTTATATTTTCCATAATTAACAATATTAATTCCAATCCTCAAATAAAACTTATTCAACTCTAGAATAGCTAAGTAACTTAAACCTTCACAATTGGATGTCCAGTGGAACGATATTCAGACTTCATCATCTTATATTATAACTTGACCCGTACACTTGCGGTTAACACTAAAAGTGTGCATCAGTTGAGTTGGATTGCGGGTTGGCAAAAAAAAATTTTGGCTTGACTCAATCCAACCCGGTTATATATATATATTTCTATTTGTTTAAAGTTTGATTACTTTATAGCAATTAATTTGTGAATTTTTAAAATTGTTCTTTTAAAATTGTTATGATATTTGTCTTTGTTTAAAATCTGTAATAAATATCATAGATATTTTGTATTTAACATTTGAATTTTATGAGATTTTAGTTATTAATCATATGTTGTAGATAAATTTACATATACTTAATTAAAAAGAAAAAAAAATAAGTTATAGTCTGACAACCCGACCCAACCCGAATTTTAAGGGTTGGGTTGAAGACTTTATTTGGATCTTTTAGGTTGTCAGTTCAACCAACCCGAATTGTCTAAAAAAACACCCTCAACCCAACCCATGTAACCACTACTTGCTATATTGTCCAATTTTCCAATTTAATTTGTTATATCTCTAATAAATTTGGTACTTATCTAATTGGTAATTGTATTGGATAATACTTTTGGGGATAATAATTAAGTGTATAGCAACATTTTTAAAAAAATTACAAATATAGCAAAATCTATCAATGAAAGATTCTATCACGAATAGACCCACTATTAATATGGTTTATCACTACTAAACTTTGAAAGCAAAATCTAAAATTTGCTATATGTGCAATTTTTTTACATTATACTGTATCTCCAAATATTTTAAACCTAATGGTTATATTTGCAACTGTCCCGTATCTTATCACCCCAATACATGAACACGGCCCCATGGAAGTAATTGGGCTCCGCGAGGGCTATGCAGGCCCAATACCCGAGAGCTTAGAAATCGAAAATTCAGATCCGCATGTGGAAGCCACCGGTAGTAATTCTTGATTATGCTGAACCAGAACTATCTTCTCTTCAGTGAAATCTGTGCAGGAGATACGAAGCTGAGAATTTTCTGTGTTGACCTCCCAGATCTCTAACGTGTTCATGCACTAATGGAGTACAGAAGGATCAAAGATCAGGTCTGATTTGTCTTACCTTCTTTTCTTTCTGTTTTCTCCTTGTCTTTTTTTTTTTTTTTTTTTTTTTTTTTTTTCTTTTCCTTGCCGAATATCTGCTGTATTAGCTATAATCTCAATAACAGATCCGTATTTCGTAATCTACCCTTAACTATTGTAGCCATTATTGTTGCTTTGTAACTTTCATTCATCAACTGGTGCATTTTATGATCCTTGTAATCTCGACAAAGTTCTCTAGCTTGCTTAGTGACAGTTGAAGTAGTGCTTACTGTTTGAAAACTTCAATCTAATAGATGTGATTGGATGACTCGTAAAACGTGAAGTACATTCGATCAGTATTTCGATCTCTGATGTGAATTGTATGAATATAATTGTAGGAGAAAGATGGGACTGGAGATGGTAGTGGGGTTAGTGCCGCTGTGGCAGATGACATAGAGATCTCGCGAAGCGGGAAAGCAATTTCAGGTGGTATGTTATCGTGCGGCTCTCTTTGGGTAATCTATCTTTGTTTGAATCGAGAGTCTTCGCCATCGTAGTTTGCTTTCGGTTCACACTTCTTGTGTTGCTAATGTGTTCATATACGAAAACTGCAGCGAGTAATGTGGCAAAATTGGGAGCAAATTCTTTTGATCGGTCCAAGTGGCAACAAAAGTATGATTATGAAATATGAGGAAACATGCTAGCTTTCAATAAATTCATCATTAGTTCCCCTTTGGGTTAAATTTTAATTGATTTCCTTTTCCAAATGATTTGTTGAATTAGGTCCATAGTTACGCTTGCACTAACAGTTCTTACTAGTTCACAAGCAATACTCATCGTGTGGTCCAAGAGAGCTGGAAAATATGAATACAGTGTCACTACTGCAAATTTCATGGTGAGCAAAACCGAACACTGATTTGGTGTCTTATTATTTCTTTACTAAATGGGTGGTTGCGGCATATATATAAATAATATCCTTTGGTAATAGGTGGAGACTTTGAAGTGTGTTTTGTCACTTGCAGCTTTGAGTCGAATCTGGGGAAGTGAAGGTGTGACTGAGGATAACAGGTAATTTCACCAGCTTCTTTTTTCCCCTGTTATGGAAATTAAATTTAGTTCATTGAGAAGTTGATGCAAAATTTTCTTTTGTTTAAAATTAGCACATATTGGACAAAAATCAAACTGTCGGTTATAAGAATGAACTGGGTAGATGAGGAAAATGCAGAAGAATTCAAACTTGAAACAGTTTAGTTATTAGAATTAATCTATAATGTTACTGCTTTATTAGGACCACATGTTTATGGCTCTATTCTATTCCCTTGTGGTTTGGTGGATTATATTCTTGGCTAGACAAGAAATGTGAGAAGAGAGGTGATGAGATAATTTTGAATTTAACTGATCTCGAATTAGATCTCAGTTGGGATTGGTATGACTAATTATGTTGCTTGTATTACCGTTCTTGGCCAACATGCTTTTGTTACCATTCAGTAAAGTGCAATATGGTGCATCATACATTTTTCTTCTCATTTGTCCTCCAAATTTTACTAGGTTGAGCACAACATATGATGAGGTTATTGTATACCCTATTCCTGCAGCACTTTATCTCGTTAAGAATCTGCTCCAGGTTTATTTTTGCCCTTTTTAAAGCCGTCCCCTTAGTCTTTCCACCAGTAACATTAGTGTCCTTGTTTATGCAAGTGTATTCACTTTTATTTTTCATGTGGCAGTATTACATTTTTGCTTATGTGGATGCACCGGGTTATCAGATATTGAAGAATTTTAATATCATTAGCACTGGTATTTTATACAGAATCATACTTAAGAAAAAGTAAGTCCCATTAGCTAGAGTTGAATTCTTTTAGTTGCAGAAAAGAATAATTGATAGGCAAGCTTAGAAGTTACTATTGCAAATGCAAGTGTGATCATACATTGAACGAAACAGAATTACTTGAAAGAAAATGTGTGAACTGGGGAAATACCTTTATTTTTCATTTTGTCATCTTCTCAACTCCACCCCCATGCACCCTCCATGAATGATGAGCCTAATTCAGGCACTATGATTGGTTGTTAAGAAAACATGCATTTAAGCTGAATGGGAAATGACTGCTGGAAAAACCCCTAAAGTCGATAAATCTTCTCAATAGCTTGGATTGTAGTTATTGCAGAATATTTGTTTGGATTATGTTTTAACAGGAATCATATTTCAGGTTAAGTGAGATTCAGTGGGCAGCATTTATTCTACTATGTGCTGGGTGCACTACTGCACAGTTAAATTCGAAGTAAGAGTTACTTTGACAGCTGTTCTATTGCTTACTAATGAGTTGCAATTGTTTGGATCTCTTCCTCATGTTGTATATTGAGGACGCTTCCCACAACCAGAAATGCCATGAAATTTCTTCAGGAACTAAGTTTTTTGCATGTTCAGTTTCTACCCTGATTCCTCTGTTATAACTGTATTTATCAATTAACAGATACTTGTCCCATGTCTTATTTTGTGATTATAATTATTGAATGCATTATATTTTTACATTTTCTTTGCAGCTCTGATCATGTTCTTCAGACACCTTTCCAAGGTTGGCTGATGGCTATAGTGAGTTACAAAGCTGTAATGCTTTATGAGGGTGTGTGTGTTTTGTGGGAAGGGTGATCCAGAAAGTACTTATTATCTTAAATGGTGATTGATTCTTGTATAGATCATGGCACTCTTGAGTGGATTTGCTGGAGTGTACACTGAGGTGAATTACTTATGTGCAATTTCAATACTGTCACCATTTTTTAAATCATACTGATACCATTGTTCGTCAAATTTTTTTTAACTGAAAGACCTTTATTATGTTTTTTCCCTCTGTAGAAAGAACTGTCATTATGTCAAATAGCTTTCTGTTGAAAATTTTCATCGGCTACTTGATAGAGAAACCTGGGTTGACTTCGTGGCGCCTTTCAGTTTCCTTAGACACCGTGAAGAAAGCTATAGGACGATTCCATTTAAGTTAATTTCTGATTGGTGCTTTTCATTATGCTTGAAAATTTTCTTCTGTAGGCTATAATCAAGAAACGTCCTTCAAGGAATGTAAATGTACAAAACTTCTGGTTATATGTGTTTGGGATGGCATTCAATGCTATTGCCATGATGATTCAAGATTTTGATGCAATCGCGAACAAGTAATTCTGCCCTTCTGCCCATTTTTTTCACTCTATTTTTCTCTCCATGATTTAAAGGCATTTTATGATTTTGATTTGGATACATTTTCTCTTTTGTTTGGGAAGATGGATTACTAGTAAATCCATACCCAGAAAAAATCTTAAATTTTGTTTGCCACCTGACACTATTTTTTTCAACTATGTTTTATGTCAGGGGGTTCTTTCATGGTTACTCATTTATTACGGTTCTCATGATTCTGAATCATGCCCTCAGGTATTAAACAATCGCACTCTAAGAGTTATTAGCAATAGTGGATCTTATCTTAGGCTGACTTTATGGAAGTCTTCGTTATTCAGTCAATTAAATCTCATGGGTCTATGAGATAGTATGGAGACATACTACAGAAATAGCACCAAGTCTATTTTCTTAATTTGCTTATATTTAGAAATATGCTGACAGCATTTGTTTTTCCAGTGGTATTGCTGTATCTATGGTGTTGAAGTATGCGGATAATATTGTGAAGGTACTGCCTATTACAAGGAATTAATTAATTTGAATTCATCTGTAGCTATATCTTACCGATCAAAATGACTTATGCATATGCAGTGTTTTAACGGCACGCGCCTAGGCGCAAGGCGCATCAGTGGCGCCTCGCCTTCATAAGTCGTGTGTGAGGCGTGCGCTTTCCCTGAGGCACAAAGCGCGAACTTAGGCCCGAGGTGTGGGCCTTTAGTTATTTATAAAATAAAAACGTGGGAACCCTCAAAACGCAAGAAATCCTGCGTTTTAGGGATTTTATTAAAAAGAAAAGATATTTTTTAAACCTAGTTGCTTAAATGGGAAGGAAAAAGATCCTGTCGTTAGGTATTCCTCATGCACGACTCCATTAAAGCAGCCCCTTTAGTTTAACGACATGGCCATCTTTGTTTCATCTTCAAAGAGAGATTAAGTGCAACTGGCCACTTCTTCTTCAGTCACGGTCAGAATGTTCTTCTTTTCAGTCTTCAATTTAGCCATGGTGCTACTGCTACGCTTCTTCAGCTCTTTGAAGATTAACGACAAGGTCCAGCACTCTCTTTCTTGAAGAAAAAACAGAGATGAAGACAAGGTAATACAAAAGAAGCCAAACACTCTGTCATAGAAGAGAAGATTGCAAAATCTCTGTTTTTCCACCCTTAATCGTTCGAGTTAGCCAAGCTTCAATCATCTCAATAAATCTCTACTTTTGAATGGTTTGTTGTCTTGTTTTTTTCAATCCAAATACTTGTTCTATACAAGATTCCCATTACTCACAAAGCATTGAAAAGAGGCATGGAGATTCGTAATTTTATCTAGGCCCCTTCAAGTTTTTTAAATATGATGACATGCTTTACTAATAAAAAAGAGTTGATTAGACCAACTGAAACTCATTTTGCTAATGCTTGCATCACATTATCAAGTATACATCGTCAAAAGAACAACTTGAGGAAGATGTTTACTTTTGATGAATGAAAGAATAGCAAATGGAGCAAGGAGCAACAAGGCAAGTGAATAGTTCAGACTATTTTGTTGGCTTGTTTTTGGACTACAATTTTTTTTGCTCTTAAAGTATCAGGCCCACTGGTGTGAGTACTTAGATTGGTGGATGGCGAGAAGAAGCTTCCTACGGAATATATTTATGAGGCCTGTTAAATCCTTTGATGATAGGGAAGAAAAATACAAGGACATTTTTACAATCATTGATGGAAGATGGGAGCTTCAATTGCATTGTCCTTTAAATGCAATGGGATATTATTTAAATCCAAGATTCTATTATTCAAATCTTAACATTCAGGAGGATGATGAAATAGTTAGTAGGTTGTACTTATGTAGAACGAAAATGATGTCTTCTTTGGACATACAAGACAAGATATTTGTAGAACTAAGAAAGTACAAGAGAGCTGGAGGATTGTTGGTTTGGACAAACTTTAGCAATCAGACAAATGGACAAAATATCTCCTGCCGAATTTTAACTTTTTAAGTGTTTGATAACTAAAGGATCACTCAAGTCTCAACTATGAACGTTCGTACAACCTTTTGGATATCGTAGACCTCATCTCTTTAAAAGATATTGATGAAAGTAATGACTGGTTGTTTGGAAGAACGGATGATGATTCTAAGGAGGAGGATGAGCGTGTATTCGATGATGATTCTTTAACGTGGAGTGATGTTTCAAGAGTTGCTGGAGCAAAAGTACCTCAAGAGTTAAGACTAATGTTTCATGTCCATCTTTGTCCTCTACACCACCACTGACTCAACCCCACCTCCACATGAGTAAATTTGGATGACTTTGAGACGGAAGAAGAAGATACAGATGACTAAGTCCAATGATGATGGAGTGAATGAAGATGAGGACTAATTTATTGATAATGAGTTTGATCGTTAGGACTAACTTTTATTTGTGATTGTTGTTGACTGCTGTATAGTTTTGTGTTTTGTTTTTTTGGTGAGATATTGGCTATTGAGATATTGGCTTGATTTTGTGTTGAAAACCTAATATTATAACGTGGTTTATCTTTTATATATTGTACTTAAGCCTCATTTCTGTCCATAAAGGTTTTCTATTTTGTGTACACACATATATATACTTTTGTCTTTTATATAACTAGTGCATCTTGTAAAAAAAAAGCCCGCGCGGCTTTTTGTGCACCTTGTGCCTATGCTCTAGAGGGCCATTGCGCCTTAGTGCGCAAACACTCTGCATATGATGATATCTCTTGTAGTTTTTAGTTTGGAGTTAATTGATAACACTTTTTTTTTATTCTTCTGGTATTTGTTATCATTGTTCAATACAAGTCATATTAAACAATATGTAAGCCATAACATAAATATTAAAGTACTGCAAGGTGTTCTGTAGAATTTGAACTGGAAGCCATGTTGTAATCTGGATCTTTTGAGCACCAAAAGGATACTCTGTCATCTCTGTCGATCACTTGGAATCTCTTGATGAAGATTATAATTCTTTGTTGAACTAACACCAATTTTGCACTGCATGTGTACTCAAAAGTCAAACTTGTTGATTAGGTTCAACAAATACGTCAGTGACATAAATTTTCAAGAGACGCTCCTATTATGATTTAACTTTGCAACTTGCAGGTTTATTCTACTTCAGTGGCCATGCTTCTCACCGCAGTTGTTTCTGTTTTTCTGTTTGGGTTCCATCTTTCCCTTGCCTTTTTCCTTGGATCAACGTAAGTTTGTCCTGGTTTATAGCTGGATCTTATAAGCATTCTCTCTATCTCTCTCATTTTCCTTGCTAATGCACCTTTATCCTTTTCGTTGTTTTGTTTACAGTGTCGTATCGGTTGCTGTCTATCTACACTCAATTGGTAAGCTGCAAAGGTAGTGGCAACTTTGAATGGTAATCTAGAGAAACACTGTCCCTTTTATATCATATGGATACTGCCTCCTGCTTTTTTTGCCCCATTATATGTTGAAATTAATTACATGAGGAATTATGGATTCTAACTACGAGCTAGATAACAGATGGTTGGCATGTACGAAATATTATTGGTAACAAAAAATTGTAAAATTCAACCTCAAGTCTTAGCGCACTGGGGAGTTTGAACTCTGCCTGCTTAAGCTTTCTCATTTATGGATGGTGATGGGGCGATATCTGATGCGCTTGTAGAATGTCGAGTTGTTGAGATTTGAAAATGGTGTAGGTAAAAAGCATATAGATACCACACATTTTACCTATTCAGCTTCCTTAAGAATTAACTAGACTTGCCAATTTGGATATAACCAAAACAGGGTTAAGACAGACATTAGTAATCTTTGTTATATAAGTTCGAATATTTTAATTCCTACCTTTACTTTTGTAGTGTTTTATTCTTGGAAAACAAGAAGGGAAAGGGAAAAAAGAAAAAGGAAAATGAGTCTTAATATGTTACGTTGTGCCAGCTTCATTAAATGATGATTATTATTATTAATATTATTGTTATTTTTTGAAATCTGAGGGGTTGTTACTAAATTTTACACAACATATTAGATATTTTTTAGGCAAACTAATGTAGATTTAAATACTACTTTGGTTTTCGTACTTTTATCTTTTTTTAGTTCATTTTTGTTGTACATACTTTCAAAATATTCGATTTGGTGTCTTTTGGGATTCCTTTTCTTCTTTTGATAGATTTTTAGTTTTAGTTTTGTCTATGGCTTTCTATTGGTACGCATTATAGTTTATCTTGTTTCCGATTAATGAAAAGTGACAATATTAGTTTCTTAAAAGTGAAAATGGACTTAAATTGTTACCTTTTAAAAGTTCAATATTTTTAAAGTATAGGAACAAAAAATGAATAAACTTTTAAAGTATTAAGACTGAAATAAACATTTTTTTTTTTAAAAAAATGTAAAATGTAGAAAGTTTGAGGTGAATTGAAGTGAATTGATGTTGTTGATGGTGATGGATAGCATTCATCTCTTAGCTTTGGCAAATCTGAGGCATCGGTATTTGTCACCATTAACAGTGATTTCAAGAGCTCCATCTTTGTCATCTTGGATGAATGTAGGTCTTGTAAGAAGACCCCTCTTTTCGTTTTCAAACTCCTCCTTCTCCATTCTCAACTTTAATTCTTGTCGTGCAATCTCTGCCTGGATAAAATACAAGCATCATATTCTTTTCTAAAATTTGCATGGGAATTAAATTCTTGAATGCGAATCTTTTTTAAATATTAATTTCAACATTGTGTCTACTATGTTCATAATAATAATAATAATAATAATAATAATAATAATAATAATTTACAGGAATTAGAATTTTTTCTCTCTTAGGTGACCAATTTTCTTCTTGAAAATCTTTTACAACTCAATTAGTATCATGTTATGTAAATTTGTTATAAGCCAATTTTAATATTTCTCAATAGTGAAGGTATAATTAAGCAGTTTTGATAATATAAGAGACTAAATTGAAAATTTTTAAACATAAAAGACCAAATAATGAAAAAAAAATTGAAACAATAAAGGCTAAAACATATAGCAATCACAATTTTTTTTTTTTTTTGTGTTTTTTTTATTTTTTTATTATTTTTATTTTTTTTTTTAGAAAATTTTAATCTACTACATAGACAATTTACGAGAGTTGTCAAATCATATAAATTATTTATGAAGTTTTATCAAATTATATTGATGAAATTTTGACTTTCTTCAAACAACAAGGACAAACTTTGTAATTTAGGTTGCAATATTTGTAATTTAGGTTGTAATTTTTAATATTAGCTAACTTAAACAAAACCAACTGAGGCTTGTTCCATTGACGAAGAGGAAATTGTTCCACTATATGTTTTGTAATCTTTAATATTAGCTAACTTAATATGATATAAAAATAGTGACAAGTTCGGTCAATAAATTTTTAAGTTTATGTCCGATAAATTTTTGAACTTAAACCTTTCGAAAAAAGAAAAAAAAAAATTTGAACTCTAATAAATTTATGAACCTTTTTAAACTTTCAATTCTGCGTTGAATAAGTTCTCGACATATTTAATATTTTTTCTTAAAAAATTAACTTTTTTTTTTTAAATTAAAAATTTGAATGTTTTGTTAATAGAACCTAAAATTTCGATTTTATAATTAATCATTTGTCAATTTTAGAAACTATGCAAAATTGAAATTGAAAACTTATTTAAACAAAATGAAAATTGTTAGAAATAACCGTCAAAGTTTTCATAACACCTTTTTTTGACCAATTGTTTTAATGACTCATTTCAATACGTCTTAACTAGGTCAATATGAGGACCGAAACAAAAATTTTAACATTTTTAAATGCACATCCAAACCAGCTATTGATTGACAATTATTCTATGCATAATCTTTCCAAAATATTAAAAATGATTAACTACATAATATTTATTTGAGGAAAATTAAGAACCTGTTTGGATTGACTTGAGAAAATAGTATTTTTCAAAAAACTCATTTTTATTTAAACACTTTTGATAAAAATGATTTAAAATACACTTCAAAAGCTTTTTTTAAGTGGTTGTCAAACACTCTAAATTTTCCAAATGACTTATATTTTAAATTAAACATTTAAAAATGTATTCCAAACATACCCTAAGTATATTTGCCATGGTAGAGGTCCCACCGAGAAAGATAAAAAGATGGATGGATGGTTTGGACATACAAGACATGTTATTAAAATAATTGACAAAATAATGTGTTATTTGTGAAAGATAGAAATTTAAATAATGTGCTATTTGTGATTTTTTAAAAAAGATTTTAGGTACAGTCAAGGTTTGAAATATTGATATTGATGAAAATATCGAAGTGTCAATTTTATGAAAATATCAATGTCGATGGAAATTTCGGAAAAAATTATGGAAATTGATGGAAATTTATTATAATTAACTAATGAAACTTTATTTATAACTTAATTAGACTATAACGGACCATTTTTAATCACAATTTCTATAAAGTAAGACAATATTTAGATGTGTATTATAAATGTTTATGTAAATGTTGATGTGAAGCATAAATTTTAAAAAGAAATAGAAAAATAATTACAACATAAAATTTATGAATATTTTGAGGTGAAATAATGTGAAAATTATAAAAGTGGTAAAAGAAAAAAATTAATTCAATTTTGAGATGAAATGATGTGAAAATTTAATGAAAAAAGTTTGAATGAGGTTAAAAATAAATATATGTGATTTTTTGTGGTTTTTTCAAATTAAGTTTCTTTAGAAATGAAAGTTTTGGGTTGAAAATAAAGTTAAAAATTGAAAAAAGTTGAAAATTAAAAATAGTAGCACAAAAAAAAAAAAAAAACTTAATCATTATCAATGTGAAATTATAGAATTGTGTGTAATCAATAAGGTTGGCAAAAAAACCTGTGGGACCTGATCCCAATCGGGTTAAAGAATCCCCAGTTTGATCGGGAATGAGGGTCAAACTGAGGACCATTTTTGGATCCCTGTCCAAGGACGGGGCTGGGACGAGGAGGGTATTATCGCCCCGACCTCGACCTCGATTCCGATTCCTCGATCCTAATCCCAAATATATATTTTATATATATACTGACTCTGGCTCTTGCTCACCATCACTCTATCTCTCTCGCTCTCTCTCATTCACTCTATCTCTCTCGCTCTCTCTCACACTCATGCTCTCGCTCTCTTTCACACACTCTCTCTCTTGCGGAGGGGGAAACGAGGAATGGGTCCCCCGTTTTCCTGATGGAGAATCTCGTCTATAGCGGGGATGGAGGCGGGGATGGGAGTAAGTTCCCTCAAGAAGGCAGGGAACGGAGAAATCCTTGTCTCTATTGCTAATCCTAATCATCAAGACTATCAAATTGAAAATTTTGAATTGAGCATAGTTAATTAAAAAAAAATAAAAATTTTCTCAAAATGTCACAATTTGATCGAAATGGAAAAATCAGATTGAAATTTAGTAGAAATCGAAGAAAAAACAAAAATTTCTATTTAGTTGGAAATTTTGCACCAGAGGTGCAGTTTGTCTAGCATCCAACAGAAATGTTATATTAAGTGCAGCCTTGCTTGCTTTATGACAATTTCTTAAATCAAAAGCTTTAATAAGAGAGCAGAAGAGAAAGAAGAAGAGAGTTGGGCATTTTCAGAGTACCTCTCGGCGTGAAAGCTCGGCCTCCCAATCAGCTTCCCGCTCAGTTGCTTCCTGTTCTCGTTCGATTTGATTCTCTTTCTCCTTCCTCATTCTATCTTCAACATCCGCTTCCACCTCCGCCTTCACTTCCTCCACGAACTTATCTACCAACGATTTTATTCTCCACAACATTTTCAATCTCAACTTTTCGCCCGCTACTTCCCTATCCCCACAAACTTTTATATTGCGCCTAGGGTTTTCTTCTCTTGTGGGTTTCCTTTTCACCAATCAAGGAATTTTGAGTGAGATGGAGTGAAAATCCAGCGACATCGGATTTTATTAGAATTTGTGAAGAAGCTTGGCTCATGAGCTTCGAATCTCTTTTTCATGGATAATTTGATACTACCCCTTTTCTGTTTTTCATCCTTGAAAGAGCCATGAAAAGTGCAACTTTAATGTTGAAGCTTGCTCCGAGCTTTTGTTCAGTGTCGGCCTACTCGTTAGTCGACGAGTTCACGAAGTTTTGCTATCAGAGGGATCTTCCAAGAGCCATGAAAGCGATGGAAGCGATGCAGAGAAACCGTCTCTGGGCTGATGCAATTACTTACTCCGAGCTCATCAAGTGCTGCCTTGTTCGTGGGGCTGTAGAACAAGGTCGGCTTGTTCATAAGCATGTTTTCTCAAATGGGTACGAGCCCAAAACATTCTTGATCAATACTCTACTTAATATGTATGTGAAATTCGGCCTCTTGGATGAAGCCGAGAATCTGTTCGACGAAATGCCTGACAGGAATGTTGTCTCTTGGACGACTATGATATCTGCTTACGCCAATTCCAATCTTAATGATAAGGCGTTGGAGTTTCTGACATTGATGCTTAGAGAAGGTGTTCAACCAAATATGTTTACGTATTCTTCTGTTTTGAGAGCTTGCGATGGTTTGTTGAACGTCAGGCAGCTACATGGTGGTATAATGAAGGTGGGTTTGGAATCTGATGTCTTTGTAAGGAGTGCTCTGATCGACACTTACTCAAAATTGGGTGAACAGCAAGATGCTTTGAATGTTTTTAATGAGATGGTTACAGGTGATTTGGTTGTGTGGAACTCCATTATTGGTGGTTTTGCTCAGAACAGTGATGGGGATGAAGCTTTACATCTTTATAAGAGAATGAAGAGAGCTGGTTTTGCTGCTGATCAGTCTACATTAACTAGTGTTTTGCGAGCCTGCACTGGGCTAGCGCTCCTAGAGTTGGGCAGACAAGTCCATGTCCATGTATTGAAGTATGATCAGGATCTAATCCTTAACAACGCACTTCTTGACATGTATTGCAAATGTGGCAGTCTAGAAGATGCAAACCTTGTTTTCACTAGGATGATGACAGAGAAGGATGTCATCTCATGGAGCACTATGATTGCAGGGTTAGCTCAAAATGGCTTTAGTACAGACGCACTCAAATTATTTGAATCAATGAAATCTAAAGGGCCAAAGCCAAATTATATCACTGTCCTTGGGGTTCTTTTTGCCTGTAGTCATGCGGGGCTTGTAAATGATGGATGGTACTATTTTCAATCTATGAAAGAGCTTTTTGGAATCGATCCTGGAAGGGAGCACTATGGTTGCATAATTGATCTTCTTGGAAGAGCTGGAAAGCTTGATGAAGCTGTGAAGTTGATCCATGAAATGAACCATGAACCAGATGCAGTGACATGGCGCATCTTGCTTGGTGCTTGCAGAGTCCACAAGAATGTGGATTTAGCCATATATTCTGCTAAACAAATCCTGAAACTGGATCCCGCCGATGCCGGGACATACATATTGTTATCAAATATTTATGCCAATTCCCAGAAATGGGAAGATGTTGCAGAAGTTAGGAGGAGGATGAGAGCTAGGGGAGTGAAGAAAGAACCAGGATGCAGTTGGATTGAAGTGAGCAAACAAGTTCATGCTTTTATGTTGGGTGACAACTCGCATCCAAGAATAAAAGAGATAAAGAGGGAGCTAAGCCAATTAATTCAAAGATTAATAAGGGTGGGTTATGTTCCAGATACAAATTTTGTGCTCCAGGATCTTGAAGGAGAACAGATGGAGGATTCCCTTCAATACCACAGTGAGAAACTGGCAATTGTGTTTGGTTTGATGAGTTTGCCAAATCAAAAAACCATTCATATAAGGAAAAACCTCAGAATCTGTGGGGACTGTCATATCTTTGCAAAACTTGTCGCACAGTTGGAGAATAGAGTCATCATCATTCGAGATCCTATTCGATACCATCATTTTTGGGCTGGTGTGTGCTCTTGTGGTGATTACTGGTGACAAGACCTTCCGTCTATTATCAGCCAATTGTAACACACTAGGAGCTTCTTTGGAATGACTCTTTTACCTTGGAGTGTCCAAGGTTTGTACAATTCTTCAAAGCTAGTTAGTGAATCAGCCATGTTATCAATGTTTGATTATTGTAATTAAACGCTATAGGCTATGAGAGACTTCATCAGAATTGGGATCGCCATTTATTCGGCAGCAGCAACAACAAATCTCGTGAGGCCTTTATTCGCAGCTTATAGTGTGATGCACTGGATAGTATTACCAACAAGTAAGGTAAACACAGAACGAGTGGAGAAATCCATAGCCTAATTGCAAGGATGATCACAGCGGCAATATTCAAAACCCCAACGAGAAGCAATTAAATTTAAATTCTCCCAGGAGCTGGTGACCTTTTTTCGCCTGAGACCAGACTTGCTTAATTGGGCCTTTTCAGATCCAGAACTATTCTCCAGAACGGGTAATGTGAATGTCATTCTTTTCTAAACTCCTATTCTATTCTATTCGATTTATTATTTTTTCCAAGACACTTATTACTAGGGTGTGGATCCATATACATTGTTTTTTGGAGCCAAATTTTGATAATGTTCTGGTAGGTAATGTCATTTGTTGGTTAAATCAACTAATGGTCAATTCTACCTAACGATTATTTAAAAACTATGTTTCAAACTTCAAGAAAATCAAATTTGGAAAAATCGAAAAAGTTACTTAAACCGATCGAAACTACTTGTCGGCCCAAGTTGTAACTGGTCGGTGTGGCAGTTTAGGTTTGGAAATTTAAAAAAACCAACACTTTTTGGTTGGGTTTGGGTTGGACAAGGGCAGAGTAAATTAAACCGGCTGATAATAAATGTATAGTTGAAAAGTTATATCAGATGGGCTTCAAAGGGATTGAATCCCAATGTAAAAGCGTTCGATCGCTTTTGTCTTTTAATTAGGGAGTGGAACATCAAATTAATTTATAGGAAAAGTAAGGCCAAACATTGAAATAGAAAATTATCTTTCAATTTGAAGAAACTTTCCTCACGAATCCCAAGAAAAAGAAATCTCTGTATTTCTTCACAGTGCAATCTCAACGCACAGACAACTATTCTTTGGAAAGAATCAGAAAATTTTGAGATCTTTGGTAGGGAATTGAAAAAATGAAGAGAGTATTCCAGGAGGGAGAAAATGAATCTTTTTTAGAACTGCACTCTTATATCTTATACAGGAAAGGAAACGAACGTGAGGGGATAACTTCCCCTCACTAGATAACTTTTCCTCCTTGCATGTTCCACTCCCCTGCTAACTGTAGGGGAGTTACTTAATATTTATTTGTTTGAATTAACTATAAATATTAAAACAAATTTAATATATTTATAAATAATTAAATAAATAATAATCAATTAATTTGTAAATAACTATTAGTTATGCATCTAAATCATATAAAATGCACATCTCTCTCTTAATCTATAGTTTTGATATGAATTCAACTCATTAATTTTTACTTTATAGTTTTAAATTAATATTTAAATCTCATTCAAAATCTCATTCTCTTATATTATATAGTTTTAATTATAAATCATTTTTATAATTAACTACATTATACTTTATATTAATCTTTACTAAGATAATATTCCTTTAAATTTGAACTATTCAAATTATTCCAAAATCAATTGATCATTGTTTTACAAGACCTTATGAACCTACATATTAGAAGCTCAAATGATTCGAGGTTAAATCAACATTCATTAACTGCGATTCATCCACTAAAGAACCATAGTTGTACTCTTTGCACTGTAGATATATTTCTGCGTCCATGGATATAACCAATCATCAATTAGTCGATCATTCACAAATTGCTCGTAATTACAATTGGGTCTCTGTGATTACTTATTTATCTTTAAGTCCCATTGATTCTCTAAAGAACAACTTGTTTATGGTCTTATCATAAACAAATCCCTCTCGGGTCAATGAAAGGAAGGAGCCCTTTGTTCAAGACTCGGAATTAACACTTAAGGGATCAATTTATCTATTTTTTCTTAGAGCGGGAAAGAGTGAACTCCATCTTGTATAGCTACGTTTGCAACTTTCTACCTAGACAAATTTTCAAAATGGTAGACATATTGAGTTGGACACATAGGCCACTCTCACCTATACAAATCAAATAATTGCCCTCATAGACAGAGTCCATAACTCACCCATGATTCACTCAGGATTGAGATTGAGTTATCTATGGTCATCCTAGTGAAATATTAGTCTTCAATTAACAATGTTATAAAGAGAGTAATCATCTTGTGGTCTGGCCTTATATAAAACACTTTTGTACATGGTATCCCCACTCACATATCTACTCATGAACGATTTGGACCAAAATCGTTTGTGACATTTAAACTATTGTAACAATTACAAAGTGAATCGTATCAGTAGCGTTATTGGGATAAGACACCCAACCTTATCCATATACTGAAGACCTTTTAGGTTACATAAAATAATCTTAGTTTGTTGGATTGAGTTAATGCAATATTGAATGTCAATTAAAAAACCTCATATTTTATTAAATAAATAATTTTTCATTCACAAAAGTACAAACTAGGAGACTCATGAGGTTTTTGGGACTAATCTCAACAATCTCCCACTTGTTCTAAAGCTAGTGGAGTGTACGATACAAATACAATGTTAAGTAAAGTACACAACAATACAATAAATTATGGTATATTCCAATACTCAAAATAGTCCCACTTGTTCTAGACAAGATGACACATATCCTGTAGACTCAGACTCTCCAGGTGACCCTAAAAGGTTTTAGTCGCGAGAGACTTCATAAATAAATCAGCAATGTTGTGCTCTGAAGCGATCTTTGTGACAATCATGTCTTTATGTTGCACTATCTCTTGTATATAACGATACTTGCGTTCTATATGTTTCCCTCTTTTTTGGCTCCGAGACTCTCTGGAATTTACCATAACACCACTATTATCACAGTATAGAGTGATTGACATTGACGTATTTGGAACTACTTCCAAGTCTCTCAAAAATTTCCTAAGTCAAACAACTTCTTTAGTAGCTTCACAAGCGTCTACATATTCTGTCTCCATGGTAGAATTAGCAATGCATTATTGCTTGATACTATGTCATACTACAACTCCTCCATTCAAAGTGAACACTAATTCTGACATGGATTTCCTAGAATCCTTATCAATCTGGAAATCAGAGTTAGTGTTTCTTGTAAGGATCAAATCCTTAGCACCATACACAAGCATGTAGTTCCTCGTTTTCCTAAGATACTTAAGAATGATTTTAACCGCATTCTAGTGATAAAATCTTGGATTAGATTTATATTTACTGACTATCCCTACTACATAGCAAATGTTTGCACTAGTACACAACATGACATACATAAAGCTAGCCACGATAGATGCATAGGGAATATGTCTCATTTTCTCAATTTTTTAAGGTGTCTTAGGGCACTGTTCCTTAAACAAGATAATTTCATGTTGAAAAGATAATAAACCTTTCTTAACATTCTACTTCAAATATCTGACAAGCATTTTGTCAATATACGATACTTGAGATAAATCAAGCTTTTTGTTCTTATGATCCCAAAAGATCTGGGTCCGTAAAACATAATTTGCTTCACCCAAATCTTTCATTTGGAATTGAGCAACCAACCACATTTTGACATTAGTCAGTAGTCCTACATCGTTCCCAATGAGTAGCACATCATCCACATATAGAACTAAAAAAGCTAGTGAATTGTTGATGATTTTCTTGTATACACGAGGTTCATCAACATTGTGGTTAAAGTCATAAGACTTGATTGTAGTATCAAATCTTATGTTCCAAGATTGAGATGTTTGCTTCAATTCATAAATCAACCAATTGAGCTCGCAAACCTTTTGCTCCTGACCTTGGGATGAGTTCCTCTAGCTGTTTCATGTAAATATTCTCATCAAGATTACCATTCAAAATGGCAGTCTTGACGTCCATTTGCCATATTTCATAGAGATAATATGTGATAATGGATAAGAGAATTCAGAAGACTTTAACATGATAACAGGTGAGGAAGTTTCATCATTGTCAACTCCCTCTACCTTAGTGTAACCTTTTGCCACTAGTCTAACCTTGACGGTTTGCACCTTTCCATCTACACCTCTTTTCCTCTTGTAGATCCATTTACAACCTATAAGTTTAACCCTATCAGGTTGATCTACAAGATCCCAGGCAGAATTAAAGTACATAGACTCCATTTTTAGATTCATAGCTTTGATCTATTCATCTTTGTCTACATCACCCATTGCCTGATTATAGGTTAATGCGTCCTCAACGTCATCATCAAGTATGACGCCCTGAGTTTTTGTTAAACTTAAATAGCGAGCAGGTTGAGTTGTAACCCTCCCACTACATTGAGGCTCTCTCAACTAATGAGGAGGATGTGTGTGACTAGATGAAGTAATATCAACACCTCTAGTTGAAGTACTAGTCTCTTCAACAATTCTTGTTGAAATTTCAGTAGTTCTATTAGTAAGTTCATTCAATACAATTTTGCTGTGAGATTTATGCTCCCTAATCTAGTCTTCAAAAAAGTAACATTTGTCAATACATATACTCTATTTTCTTTCGGATCATAAAAGAGACCACCTCTCGTTTCTTCAGAATAGCCTACAAATAGATATAATTTGAACGTAGTTCATGCTAGTTTCGTTGGGTTCCCTAAATTCTTAGATGTCGTAAATTACTTTTACGACCTCTCCATAATTCAAAAGGTATTTCAGAAACACTTTTTGATAGAACTTGGTTCAAAAGGTAAGCTGCAGTCTCTACTACATAACCCCACAACAAATTAGGTAAGGAAGCATAACTGAAGATCGACCAAACCATGTCTAATTTCTCCTTTCTAATACACCATTTTGTTGAGGTGTATCGAGTGATGAGAGTTGGGAAGTGATTCCATGTTCCATCAAATAGTTTTGGAATCTCAAATTCATATACTCTCCTCTTCGATATGATCGAAAATTTTTTATGGTTTTACCTAACAAATTTCAACTTTGGCCTTGTACTCTTTGAACATTTCAAGTGTATCAGATTTCTAATGAATTAGGTAAACATACCCATATTTGGAATAATCATCTGTAAAATTGACGAAACATTCAAAACCTCCCATTGCTTGAACGTTCATCGGACCACAAAAGTCTGAATGAATAAACTCTAAGGGCTCTTTAGCTCTATAACCTTTTCCAGCAAAAGATTGTTTTGTCATTTTTTCCTTCTAGACAAGATTCATAAATTGGTAAAAAAATTTCCTTCTAAGTCTTTTAGAATTCTATTCTTAACCAATTTCTCAATTCTATTGAGATTTATGTGATCGAGTCTTAGATGCCAAACACGTGTATTTTCTTTTGGAGAAACTTTTTGTCTTTTAATTTGTGTTGTTGCAGTGTTGAACATTTCAACATTGTGGAGCATTTTAGATGCTAATGGTCTTAGCACATATAAATTATTTTCGTTTATTGCAGATCAAGTTTCAACTCCATTTTTCAAAATAAATGCTTTATTGAGAATAAAATTAATGCTGTGAAATTGTTATAACAAACATGAAATTGAAATCAGGTTCCTCTTGAAACTAGGAACCAAGAAAACATTGTTTAACAAAATAAATTTAGAATAAAAAAATAATGTGAAGCTCCCCACTGCAACTACCGAGACAATCTACCCTGTTGATAACTTGTAGAAATACAAGTTATTATATGTCTTTCTCCTAGAAAAATAGAGTTTAAACAGAGAATCATGCGGTAGTTAATGTTAAATTCTATTGATAAATCTTTCTATGCGTTCTACTTTTGTAAATTGATGAAGATAATTATTTTATAGCTTTTTGAATCTAAAATGCATGTTTTAACACAGGAACGCGAGCAACCTGTAGATGCGTTGGCAACCTCTTAACACAGGACTATGCGTTGGCAACTCTTCAATGCAGGTTGATGCGTTAGCAATCCATGGATGCGTTGACATACTTGAACGCATGAACCCAAAGTTATCCGTGGACGCATATCAACAAGACAATGGAGAATCAGATAATAATCTTGAGAGATTGTCGGGAGATTGATATGCTTGATATGCGGCGAGGGTGGTGGATTGAAATTAAACCGGAAATCACGCGATTAGGCGAGATGGTCGCAAAGCAGAAATTAAGCCTTCAATCATGCAAATTTTCCAGCGATTGCAACGCAACATCTATAAAAGGACAGATCTGAAGACGAAAATATTGTTGGACCTCTCGAAAGAATTCCTAAGTGACAGCAGAGTTCTTATTTTGTATGTGTAAATTGTCCTAACGCCTGACCACTTCACTGCAGAACTCAGGCTATGTTGTTATTATTTTGTATGTGTAAATTGTCCTAACGCAAAGTGTTAAATGATGTGTTTATGCGTTCAACATGTCATGCTTTGAGCATGCTATGCGTCGTACTACTATGCGTTGGTGGTCTTGTCAAGTTTTCCTATCCTTTATCCAAGTATAAGCAAAGGACTAGGTATTCTCGGTGAGTCCGAAGTCGAACACAGGGATTATATTGATTAAGTTTTTAATTGAATTTCATGCCTTGCAGTGGTAACCAATAAATAGTTCAGAGAGTTGATTTTAATCTAAAGAAAGCAATTGTTTGTACACTAGACTAAAAATTGTGGAATATGGAAAGCATGCGACACAGCAAGTTCAGCTAAAGATGTGTGTGAATGGATAAAGAAAGGGTTCGGGTTGATTAACATCTAAATCGGAAATGCACAGTAGTATTCTATTTATACTTGCGACTCTTCTCCCGGTTGTCATCTATGCGTTATATGTCTATAACGGATAGGAGAGTGTTAAGAATCAAGGTTATCCCCATAGATAACAATATTACTTGGCCCTTGTCAATTGAGTTCCACAATCACTTACCCTCTCGAGCAGTTTGATTATTACTATTTATATCGATTTGTCAGATGGACATAAGCATTGGATTAAGCTTGCAGTTGACAAGATAAAATAGTTACACTCTGGTTCCTAGTTAGATGCTAACGCAACCCTAGACCCTTGAGTGATTAGTTACTTATGGTTTGAAAGTAAAAAGCGGAAAGTTTAGAGAAATGAGTAGACATGGAAGATAATTATATTGATGAAACGAAATACAACTTTAGATGAGCTCAATGTCTTGACACAAATCTAAAATCAAGATAGAACAATAAGAAAGAAAGCAGCGAAAGGCGTCAATGTCTTGAGTCGCTCGGATGGAAGCGTGAGGCTATGCTGTGAAGTGGTCCGGCGGAGGGAAGACTCTTCTCTCTCGAGCTATTCGTCTCCGGTTGAAGTCTGGAGAGAACTTTGCTGTCACTTATGAAGTTCTTCCGAGAATCAACAACCCTTTCTCATCTCGCTGAGCTGCCCTTTTATAGATGATGCGTCGCAATTAATGACAAATCTGCTTGATTGGCAGCGAGATTGATACTATGCGTCCATCTCGCCTGATTGCGTGATTCTCGGGTCAATTAAGATTCACCACTTTGGCCACAAATCATGTTCATCAATCATCCGTCAATCTCTCAAGATTCTGCTTTGATTCTCAGCGCCTTGCACTAATGGTCGTCTATGCGTCCATGAATAGTTTGGCCGATGTCAACGTGGCGTAGGTTGCTAACGCGTAGTCTTGCGTTGAGTAGTTGTTAACGCATCTTCAAGTTGTTTGCGTTCCGTTTAGATCATGCGTCCATGAAGAACAGATTGCTAACGCGTCGTCCTGCGTTAAGACGTCATCAACGCATCGTTTGCATTCCTGCGTTAAAACATGCGTTTTAGGCTCAAAGAGTGGTAAAATCATTTATGTTCATAGAAATACAAGAGTATAACGCAAAGGAAGATTTATTAATAAAAATCACATAAACTGCCGCATGCTTCTCTATTTAATCTCTATTTATCTAAGAGAAAGGTTATTATAACTTGTATTTCTACAAGTTATCAGGCTACCATCCCGGCGAGCTCAAGACATTGAGAAGCCATTCCATGCTTTCTATCTCTTTTCTTACTTTTGTTTTAGTCTATTAGCAAAAAATTGTATTTTCTAAAACAGTTATTCGTTCATCAATCTACACATCTTCCATGGCTATTCATTTCTTATCACTTTCCATTTGCTGTTTATCATCCATGTGTAACTAACTCTCTCAAGGATCACGGGTTGCATTATCATCTAAGTAAAGAACCGTAGAAGACTATTTCATCTTGTTGAATGTATTTTTAATCTTGTCCATCTAGCTAATCGATATAAGTAGTAATAATCAGACTGCTAGGGAGAGTAAGTGATTGTGGAACTCAGTTGACAAGGCTAAGTGTTACCTAGGGATAGGAATAACCTTGGTACTTAACACTCTCCTATGCGTTATAGCCATATAACGCATAGAGGCTGACAACCGGGAGAAGAGTCGCAGGTATGAAATAGACTCATCTATGCGTTTTCAACTTTAGATGATAACCAACCCCAACCCTGCGTTTTACCATTCATACAATTTAATTAGCTGCTTTTGTTATGTCGCATACCTCTCCATCAACCACTTTAGCTTAGGTTTATTGCTTTGTTGTTAGTTAAACGCATCATTTCTCATCACCTTCTTTAAACGCATGACTCAAATAATCCAATTAATTATAGAATCTGCATAGTTTCTGTGTTCGACCTCGGACTCACCGAGAAACCTCATTCTTTGCTTATACTTTGGTGAAGAATAGGAAAACTTGACAGATCACTAATGCATAATATTAAGCATGTTGAACGCATAATATGTTGAACGCATAGTAAGCTTAATAATAAAGATAAATGCACCACAAGTTTTTGGACTTTAGCATTTCAAATCAACAACACTTGTTCCAACTCCCAGAGTCATGTCTTTAGCTTTCAGCTGCTGCTAGGAACTAGTTCCCCGTAAAGAAGAACAAACATGGTTAGTGGGTCCTAAATCAAATATCCAAGCTGTATCATCATCATTTTCCACTAAACAAATTTCCAATACAAGCAAATCAAATTTACCTTCTTTGGCCTTCTTCTTCTCGGTGAGATACTTTGGGCAGTTTCGTTTCTAGAGCCCGTCTTGGTTGCAGTGGAAACAGATTCCTTTTGCAACCATGACCTTCTTGTCCTTCTAGGCAGCAACAACAGAGGTAGAAACAACATTGCTGCAAAACTGAAGGAAACTATTCGGAAGAGATTCTAAAATAAAGCTTACTTGATTGGCATCATCGATGACAGTCCGTTCATTTCAGCCACATTGAAGTGGGCATCATGTTAAGGACATGTTGCCTAACAGATGATTCCTCATTCATGCGAGTGTTGAAAATGAACTTGAGGGTGTCATGCCTGAGTTGTAAGGACGGTTGTCCAAACATCTCAACCAATGACTCCATGATTTCATGAGCAGTCTAGCATGGTCTCATGCTTTTTGGCTAGGACTTAAGTTAAGCTAGCCTAAATATAGACCCGAACCTTATCATGCTTTTTGGCCAGAACGTTTCATGGCATATAAGGTCTAGGAACTAGAGGACAATCCTCCGTTAAGACAAATTTCAGGTTGTTAATGACCAAGATAGTATTAATTGTATTCTTCCACAATGCATAATTTTCGCCGTTAAGTTTTTCGGTGCCAAGAAACAATTGAGCTAGTCATATTGTAATAAGTGCTGGAATAAGACAAATTATCTACATTAGACAAAACTGCATAACTCATTTTTTATCCAATTAGATTTTAGCAAAAAAATTTAATGAACCCTAATGTCATTTTATTTTGCAATGATATTTAAGTGACTTAGATTAAATGTTACCTCAGGGTTAACAGTTTTTCCCTCACTGAATTGAGACATTCTCGACCAAGAATTACACCAGAATAATTCTTATTCTCATAACACGTAGTTATCATTGATTTGGTCAAGAAATCAACAACTTTCTTAATGCTTTCTTGTAAGTGTAACTCTTCATTTTCAACCCTATAATCCAGCACCAATAAGCCTGCCTCAAGGAAGGACAATATTGGTGCAATTGACCATAGTGATCTTATTCATTTTTGGAGTTCATTCTGTCCCTTTCCATGCAAACACCTTCCTAAGGGGGACACTCCTAGGGCGCCATGAGGCCGAACATAGAAAAACATTATGAACTAATGAAGGAGACCGTAGGATGTGTTGACACACGTCCTTCTCCCACTTACTATAAAAATTTTCTCCATTCACCTTGATATTGACCCATGCAAATACATTCCCAAGGAAGGATGCGCCTAGGGCATCACGAGGTCGAGCATGAATTTCACGAAGTGAATAATTTAAGGCAAGCGTGAATGAAAATTTGACATATCAAATGTATCATTTTCCGCCCACTAAGTGTTTTGAAACCTTAGGTGCAACCCCTACTTTTATTTTTGGAAGCTGGCAAACAAAGTAGGCGGATGGTTGAGAAAAAGATGGCCAAGAGTCTTTGGCATGAGTGGTTATGCATTGGCTTGGTTGAGCTATGTGTCCGTGAGATTAAGCATGGATGATGGTTGGTGCTATGCGTTTGTTAAGGTTGTTGGGCAAGTGACCATGCGTTAGTTGATGTTAGTAAGGGGTGGCATTGGTGAAGCATGTTGTCACACCCTCTCCCAAGTAACCTCTTGACCCAGGAGAAAGTGTGAGGACAGCAGACACCGACTCTCTTACGGCATCCACTGCCAACCTTATATCTTGACCATCACCTAATATTCAGATATACACAATGATTGAACAACATACTTTAACTAGGGTTAAGCTATCATACAGACAATGATTTCCACTTAAACCATATATTTACATAAGTTCATCAACCTCGCCCTTAGCCCTCAATATGAACAACATAAGTTTAAGATCAAATATTTACAATTCTCAAAATACTAGACACTGATGGTGGGCCCAGACGAGTTGTTGTGTAGACTAAGCACCCCGGACTCACTCGCTACTTGAAAAATAGAAAAACAAGGAAAACATGAGCTAGGTTGCCTAGTGAGTGACTTGTTTTGTAAAAACTTTCCTTTAGCTCGGAAACTAATCATAATGTAAACATTATTAAACAATTCGTATATAACATTGATTCAAAGTCATATCCATGCAAACATGCTCAAGTAGCATTGTCAAATCATATATGTTCATTTTAGAAAAGATACACAGAAATTCAATTTATTTTAAAAACATTTTCCTTAATTGAGGCGGAGCGGAGCTCAACGCTACCAAACGTCGAAAACATCCTTAGTTAAGGCGGAGTAATCTCGACACACCCAACGTCGAAAATCCTTAGCTGTGTGGAGTAATCTCAACACAACGTCTATCATCCCTCTATGTGCATATAGATATCATATCCTGGGTTACCCCAATACCTTCTCCGAGTCCTTCCGTACTGGGGCCCATGTACGCTATTTAGGCCACCCACATGCCTTCTCCGAGTCCTTCAGCATTGGGAACCATTTCTATCAACCTATTCTATACTAACTAATCACTGGGTTATGATTCCTCTTCTACAAGAACTCATACCACTTGCACATAACTAATTCATCAGTTATAACTATCATAATTTATCCAACCTCAAACTCGTTTCTCTTTCCAATACTAAAAACTCAGTACAACGCCTATCCTGTAGTCATACCCAGGTTTACCACACTGTAGTAGACTAAATATACGGCCTAGCATAGCTCATACATGCTCAAAGTCATCAAAGAACATGCGGCCCTGCTGAGCTTGCACATGTTCAATGTCATTAAAGAACATGCAGCCTGCTGAGCTCACACATATCTAGTATCGTTAGCAGTGAGGAACCTTGGGTAATGACTACATCGAAACTTTTCCTAAACTTGTACCCAACCTTTAGCATATGTAATATCTTTGGTACCCATAATTACTATGTCTCACAGGCTTTGAATTCTCTTGATCCCTACTCTTCTTTTGGGATCTACCTCATACCATTTTAACATTATCAGTTAATCACTGAATTATTCAAATAAACATCTAATTTTTACAAGCTCATACCTGCTGGAAGATCATCAGAATTTCCCCTCAAACTTTCCTAAGCCTCTGGTAGCTTGCGAAGTTTCGGAGTGTGCTTGCCTACCTCGTCTATCTGCTAACAATAATTTTCTGCAATCCTACCATATTGCAACTCTCATACTTTGAACTTACAACATTCAATCTCCTTTTCCCCAAAATCTTATGCTCTAATACCAACTTGTCACACCCCCTCCCAGGTACCCTCTTAACCCAGGAGAAAGTGTGAGGACAGCAGACACCGACCCTCTTACGACATTCACTGCCGACCTAATACCTTGACCATCACCTAATATTCAGATATACACAATGATTAAACAACATACTTTTACCAGGGTTAAGCTATCAGACAGACAATGATTTTCACTTAAACCATATATTTACATAAGTTCGTCAACACCGCTCTTAACCCTTAATATTAACAACATAAGTTTAAGATCAAATATTTATAATTCTCAAAATACTAGACACTGATGGTGGGCCCAGATGAGTTTTTGTGTAGGCTAAGCACCCAGACTTGCTCGCTACCTGAAAAACAGAAAAACAAGGAAAACAGGAGCTAGGTTGCCTAGTAAGTGACTTGTTTTGTAAAAACTTTCCTTTAGCTCGAAAACTAATCATAATGTAAACATTATTAAACAATTCATATATAACATCGATTCAAAGTCATATCCATGCAAACATGCTCAAGTAGCATTGTCAAATCATATATGTTCATTTTAGAAAAGATATACAGAAATTCAATTTATTTTAAAAACATTTTCCTTAGTTGAGGCGGAGTGGAGCTTAACGCTACTCAACGTAAAAAACATCCTTAGTTAAGGCAGAGTAATATTGACACACCCAACGTCGAAAATTCTTAGCTGTGTGGAGTAATCTCAACACAACAGCGTCTATCATCCCTCTATGTGCACATAGATATCGTATCCTAGGTTACCCGAATACCTTCTTCGAGTCCTTCAGTACCGAGGCCCATATAGGATATTTAGGCCACCCACATGCCTTCTCCGAGTCCTTCAGCATTGGGAGCCATTTCAAATACATTTTCCAAAAACAACATGCTTTGAAAATAGCATAATATAAATTCACGAGTTTTTAACATTTCAAATCTTCACAATTTCATTCACAAGCTTCAATGCTTTCCATAAAATCATATGTTAACAAATAACGTGCTTTCCATAAAACTCGTTTAACAACCAACATGCTTCAAATGATTTCCAATTTAAAACACATAATATGCACGTCAAAACTCGTGAAATCACAAACATATAAACATGTTTCCAAAAATAATCTTTCACAATAAAACTTTGTTCAAAGCAAACACATTTTAAATAAAATTGTCACTCACTACTTGTCCTTGGGCCTTCAGTTGGTTATACACCTTCCCTAGCTCTTCTCGGCCTATAATAATACATTTCTCTTTGTTAGATTTCCTTAAAATTCCCTTTAACATCACCAATAAGTTTTAAACATTTATACTTGTCCAATTGTTCACCACCGAGACCAAAATCCATAAGGAAAATCATTAATGAGCGAGACCAAGCAACTAGCGACACTAGACTAGCGAAATTGAGCTTCAAACAAAACTGTACTAGCGAGACCGCGAGGCTTACTTGATTAACCAACGCATGGCAACTTGCCCAACGGCCTCAACAAATGCATAGCACCAACCATCACCCATGCTCAATCTCATGGACGCATACCTCAACCAAGCCAACGCATAGCCACTTGCTTGCCATCTCCCAAAGATACAAATTAGGGTTTACAAGAATGATCTCGAATTAAGCAAAGTGAGATAGCATAATATGAGTGCTATCATTAGTCAAATCCCCCAAATGGTAGGCTTATTGAGTCGGCCTCAAGCCACTCACACCCATGCAAATCAAAGGACCGACCTCACAGACAGGAGTTCATAAGTCACTTAGGATAAAGATTGAGTCGCACATGATCATCTTATGAAATATTAATCTCATCAATTAATGGATTTACAAAGAAAGATTAAATATTTTGTGGTCCGTTTTTATACAAACTCCTTGTATAGGATACCTGTAACACCCTCAACCTAGATATTTATTTATCTCTATATTCTTTTCTAGGAGTGAGTGTTACCCAATCTGTATTCTGCTAAACATCGCTATTCATATACATTCTATATCATAATTAGCTAACAAAATGTTTAACCTTTACAATAGTTATGCAAATTTTCCTAATAAGATAGCATTAAGAGTAAAAGTTAGGAGACTCTGTGAAAAGTTCACAGGTGTGCCAGGTGACCTACTAAAATTCCCTTCAAATATAAACAACTTTTACATAGGAATAGAGTTTACACATTCCACCTAAACAAAATTCTAATTTATCTCAGACGAATCTGGAGGATAGGCTAGGTACGGCGATCACGCTTGCTACCTGGAAGGAAAACAACAGAAAAACATTATGAGCTACAATGCTCAGTGAGTGACTAACTAAGAAATAACTCATTAACATATAACTACAATCATTTTTATAACCTGTTTAACCATGCTTCACATTCCATTCATAAACTTGTAATTAACCATGATTGAAAGGTATTAGCATTACATCAATAGATATCTTCCTATTGAACCTTTGTTAGGGCGGAGCAAACTCAACACACCTAATGTCAATAAGCCTTAACTGTGTGGAGTAATCTCAACACAACAGCATCAAATGCTCTGTTATTCTGCTTATAAGTCTGTCTGTTCTCGGGCTGCCTGTGTACCTTCTTATGTCCTTTGGTACTAGGGTCCCAGGGAAAGTACTCAATCACCGTCTTTATATCCTTAGGTGAGAGCTTAAAAGAGATGCTAGGGCTGCCCATATGCCTTCTCATGTCCTTTAGCATTGGGTCTCATTCAAATAATTCTAGTACACAAACATACATAATACGTTTCTTCGCATTAATTATAATCATGATATCTTAGCTTCCCAGAACATTATGTAGCAACTGGCTTGATGAGATTTAGCACATTATTTAATACATTATCAATCTCTATCTCACGTTTAAGAAATATGCTAGTTTCATACATAGTAACACATCTCATCTCCTAATTCAGAGGTATCATTAAGCATATAGGAGATATTAACATTCAAGTTAACTTATACTAAACCATAAAGTCACTCACAACTTCTTTCAGACGCCAAGCGGTTTATATGCTTTCCTTAGCTCCTCTTGACCTGAAATAGACACTTTCTCTTGTTATGCTTCCTTTTTCATTCATTAAAACAGAAACAACAACTCATCACATGCTTAATGTTAATTGTTCATCACGCAGTTAAGCTTTCATCGGTTTACTCTCAAGTCTCAACACTAAAGCTATAACTACTAGGTGTTCCCTATCCTTCTGTTGTACCTTAATCTTAAGGATACTTTGTGTGTAGCTTGTTTCTGCTGCTATACTCACGTTGGAGCCTTAATTTTTCCTTAACAAAGCTGACTGCTATAGCTTTGATGTCTCTGCTTAGTCTCTGCTAAAAACGCATTTCCAGCCCTAACTAAGATTTCTTCCCTTCTACAAACTTGTAAACAATCAGGTTCCTCAGCTTACCTTAAAGTTTCAAAGCTTAACTCCTTATCGTTCTCTAATTATGCCAAAATTACTCCTCGTTGCTCCAGATTGCTTAGCAGTTCTCTAGCTGCTGCTTTTTCCTAAAGATTCATATGATTAACTTCACTTTCAGCTTAATCATCCTTCATAAGACTTGTTAGAAATTGTGTTAACTTACTAACCTCCAAATTTCAGCTTTAAACTCAGCTTTCTCGTGTCGTTCTATTCCAAACATCGACCACTGTTCAATCTGTGCGTTTGCAAATCAATCTTCTGTTCCAGCTCTGATTTCAGCACCAAAACGAGTGAAATTTCGTTTAAAAACTATAAAAACTCCTTCCTCTATCTTCTCTTGTGTTTCCTCTGAAAGATGGAACCGACTTAAGCTCTCGAAATGTCTGAAAGTGATTAAACTCACCTATATATACTACCGACTTAAGCATCACAAGTACCGAGATGATAATGTTAACTTACTCATCTGTGGGCTGGTGCTGATCTTCTCCTCGACGCAGGGTACTTATGTCCGAATTCCCTTTAGCGCCTTCAGCAACCACTAGAACAAGGGACTGAGTCCTACAATGTTGTCTTCTTCTTATGAGGTTTAGGCAAGATCCCCCTAGTTTGCCTATCTGCTCTTACAGTTGCCGTTGTTGGGGGGTCAGTAAATCAGTAACTGGTTTGGGTCTTATATCATCAACCGCTGCAGCTGGTAATCTTTTTCGCTCTTCATACTAATAGAATCCTAAGGCTTATGTAATCCAACACTTGTGCACAACTACTCTTGTCCTATTTCTCCTTTTCATAGACTCTTTCACGTAAGTCTTAGAAAAAGGGTGTAACAATACCCCCACTAAGATTTCTCTACATTAATGGTTTGGATCAAACCATTTGGAACTATTTACAAAGTGGGTCGTATCCATAGTGTCACCAAGATAAGGCACCCAACCTTATCCATATGCTATAGACCTTTAGGTTATTTCTTGAACATAATCCACTCGTATGTGAACTACATACATGTTAAGACTTTATGCAATAACCTTGAATTTTTTCATTAATGAATAAATTAATATTGCATAATTAATAATTAAATTAATTAACTAATCAATGACGAGGCGTTAGGGCACAAATCCCAACAAGTTATCCATCATATGAGCATGAGTATTATAATCCAACACAGAGAGAGGAGAAGCCTTCCCTAGAAGATGCGTCATTTGGGAAGAGAGAAAGAAGTTGGCTAGAAGCTCAAGTGGTAGAGAATGAGGCTATCCTAAACCGCATGACATCAACTTATTTTAATAGTTGATGCCATTAAGGCCTTGAGTAAGGATAATTTTTCTGATACCACTGAGGTAAGGAAACCTAGAGTCATGTACTATGATGATAAGGATGAGTTAGAGGTAGGTGAGTTAATTCAAGATGAGGGTTGTAGATTTAAGAGTGAAGTTAAGCTTGAATTTAATAATGAATCCAAGAAATTCAGGTTGAGGTTGAAGAGCCTAGTATCCCATCTCTAGAGAGTCTTCCTATTAGTGATTCTTCTCTCCCACATGAGCCTTGTCAAGTAAAATCAACCGAAGAATCGAGTTGTGAGAATGAGGATGCAATTGTGCTTAATGTTGAGGATGATATTCAAGAAATAAAGTTTGGGGTTGAAAAGCCAAATTCTTTATCGCTAGAAGATCCTCCTATTTTTGAAAATTATTCACTTATTTATCACGAGCCTTGTAAATATTTTTTTGATTTTTAGTGTTTTTTATTTTCCATGTTTGAAAAATAACAAAAATATTTCTTTGCTTTCGGGAGCCCACGAAAAGAGAGTAAGCCTACAAGATCTTGTAGATCACATTGATTCATGCAAGAAGGGCCCTGAAAAATGGGAGAATTTTTATGTGCCTTAATCCCCTTTGTTCTCTAGCTTGGAAGACGTTAAATCCAACCCTTCTTGGGAGGCAACCAAAGTTTTACTTGCTTTATTGTCATTTCAACTATTTCCTTTCTTGTAATTTTCTTCCTTTAGTAGGTTGGCTTCCATGATATTCCTAATATTTGTCTAGTCTCTTTTGCAGAATTTCTTTAGCAACACAAAGTACCCATTTCGCCAAGCCTTTCGATGGACTCCCGCATGCTCCAGGCCTGTATCTCTTTGCTTTATTCTCTTGTGCATTGAGGATAATGCATCTTTCTATGTTTGGGGTGGGAGTCGAACTGTGTAATTGTGTTTGTTTTCCTTATCCTGCGATGCATGCTAATTTGGTTTTCAATGATTATATGCATGTTAATTAAATTTTGGAAAATTTTGAATTTTTTTTTATTTGAGATTTAAAAGATGATGAGAATGTTTTATGGTTGTGTGCTTTTGATGTTGATTGGCTAATTAGACTTGAATATGCATAAGGGATGATTTATTGTAGAAATAAGATAGCATTATCTTGAATTTGATCTATTTAAGTCTCTCTTGAAGTCTCCAATATTCTTCAGCACGTATTCACTCTAATTTAGAAACTTTAACTTAGAAAAGAATTAAGTTGTGTGTATTTGGTTGTCACTCCGAAAGGCCCTACCAGTTAGAGAGTTGAAATGCATGATGGTTCGCAATGTTAGACTAAGGAAGAAGAAAAGACTATTTATGCCTTTGGAAAAGGTGCGCACCAATATGTATGTGCTTTATTGCCTATCTTTTATACCATTAAAAATATTAAACTTGTAATGCGTATGCATGGATGGGGGTAAAAAGAGCTACCTTTGCTGTGATCGATAAAGATGCCTAGAAATTGACTAGGTACGAGTCTCTATAGTGAATGTGTGAAAGCTAGCGCCTCTAGGTAAAAAAGACAAGTTTAAGCCGACCATGAAAAAAAAAATCTTGAAATATTAAGCCACCTTAGTTGACATATTACTTGCTTGAAATGTGTAAATTCTTGAAAGTTGGTGCATGAGCTAGAGTACGGGGGCAACTAGAGAAGCTTTCTTAAGTCCTAAGTTGAGTTCTTGTTTTTTGAATTAAAGGAGGCTTGCACACACATATAGGGATGACTAGATTTGACCTTAAATGATCTTAACTATATAGATATGTGTGAACGTTTCTACTTACGCTATGAATATGCTATTCTCTAAGGCATGAATCAATGACACACTTATTTTGAATTTCCTATGGTTTTGTTCTATATTTGCTCGGACTAACAAATCTCTAAGTTTGGGTTGGTGAAAAGCACCTAAAAAGTGCTTTTCTTGCCTTTGATTGAGGATGTTTTTATTGGATTTAATGTGTTGAGATTGATGCCCTAAATCGCATGGTTTTTTAGTTTGTAAGTTTTATTTGTATAAACAGATTATTTATTTAGTAAAATAAATGTTAATTTATTCGACATTTAGTTGCATTAACCCGAAACCTAATACACTAAGATCCAATGTTATTACCTGGAACTTAAACATGTATATGGAGATATACAGGTGGATCATGTTTAAGTAATAACCTATATCACACTTCATTTCGAACTACGCTCTTGTAGCCCGAGACAGAGTGTGAAGACAGCGGTCATTGACTTTCTGGTCGACTCCCACTGTCGAACTTCCTTTTATTCCCATTTAACTACACTTCCTAGGACAATGATACCATTAACTATTGATAAACCTTGACTTCGACGGGCAACAGGAACTGTCATGCCACCTGAAAAATGTAAAACATAGGAAGAATGAGCTAACAACTCAGTGAGTAACAGTTTTTATAAAACTATCTTTAGTTTGAAAACAGACATGTTAAAATTATTGTACACCATAATCATAAAACATGGATTTAAATCATCATTACCACAAAACATATTTCTCAATAACTTAGTCAATAACTTAGTCAAATCACACAATTCCCACAATATACATAAAACATGATTCAAATCATCATTTCTGTAAAATCATACTTTCCAACAACTTAATTAAATCACATGAATTCATTCCAGAATAGTTGTACATGAAATCAGTTCGTTATTAAAAATTTCTCTTAGTTGAGGCAGAGCGGTGCTCTACGCTTCTCAACGTCGAAAACATCACATATCATTTTCCTTAGTTGAGGCAGAGCCGAGCTCTACGCTACTCAACGTCAATTATCCTTAGCTGTGTGGAGTAATCTCAACACATCAGCGTCGTATATTCCTATATGTGCACATAGGTATTATAATCCGAGTTGCCCATATGCCTTCTCCAAGTCCCTGAGCATTGGGTTCCCATTTCCATATCCAGGTTACCCATTTGTCTTCTTCAAGTCCCTCAGCATTGGGTACCTTTAAAACATTTTATAAGCGGGTTTCCCAAGTACCTTTTTCGAGTCCATCAGTAGTGAGTCCCAGGGAAACTCACATGTCTTCTCAATGTCCCTCAGCATTGAGCCTCCTCTAAAACATTTTATAAACCAACATTTCACATAAATAGTTCATAGGAAACCTTTCATGGAAAACAAAGTACTTCTCGATAAACATCATCTTATAGAAATCAGATAAAACATTCCTTGTGAACAATATAATCAAACATCATGCCTTCCAATAAACTCAATTCCACATCTTTAATATCAACAACATACTTTTCAATATGCTCATTTCCAAATCTTTCATAAATCATATAACAACAAACAACATGCTTTTCAGTAAAATCATGAAAATCATATATTATCAATCAGCATGGTTTTTAATAAAATTATTTTTTATGAAAGAAAAGTGTTACTCACAAAAACACTTAAGGAGTTTCCTCTTTTTCCTTCAAATTCTTCTTTCCTGAGCTCCTTGAACGCAAGGCTTGAGACTCTAAAACCGGCAGGTAGCTGTTTTCCTTTTCTGGCAGCTCAGTTGGACGCAACCTTGCTCCTTGAACGCAAGGTTGATAGCTAACACAAGGTGCAGCCTAACAAATAACTCTTCTTGCTTCCCTTTTGGATGCATTGATCTCTCTTGGATGCAAGGTCCAACTTGAACGCAGCATTCACCTTGAACGTAGGGACATAGCTTTCTCCTACTTCCTCTCTTAGAAGCTCCCCCTTCTGCTCCTTTTCCCTTAAGGTCCTACTTATAGCTTTGGAATAAAGTGCTTTCTATCTCACTTCTCTTCTCTTTTTGCCACCTGTTTGCCACCTGTCATGCTGCATGACATATCCAACATACAATCTTGACACCTCCTCCTTATGAGGTGCTAAGTCCAAATGAACCGATGCAACCTTTACCAACTCATCTTATGTGTCCAACTTACTCCAGTATACAAACTATCCATCTAACATAGTACTTCCTATGCGTTCATATAATCATTTTCCAGGTTTTAGCTTCTTTACTCCCTTTCCTTACTCTCGACTTTACTACCTTTGACCTCGTTTCTCCACCGCATACTACTAGGCGTCAAAGTCTCAAACGCACATTACTATGCGTTTGTGCCTTACTGCATAATACCATGCGTCCAACTCTCTTCCCTTATGTCCAATCTTAGCTACAAGTCCTTCTCTTGTGTGATAACACATCTGATGATGTGGTTTACCCTTGATAACCAACTCCAACTCAAGACCTTCCTTTATGCGTTTGCACTTTTTGTGTTTACCTTTACTTCGTTCTGCATCCATGACCTTCCTCCTATCCTTGAGGATTCTTTGATTACCCCTCTATGTGTCCTTAAGTTATATTCCAAGGTTATTCATTTAACCTTTTCCTTGTACTTAGTTGTTTCTCTTATGATAAATTAGTATGTGTCCACCCCTTGCTCCCAGTCTTTAGGCTTATTTCTCAACCTTCTAATTTATCCTATACTTCGAAAACATCCCTCGACAGAAATCTATGCATTACTCAGTTTGCGATAGTATTCTTCCCCCAGTTTCTCCTTATGCATTTATCCTTCCTTTCCGAGACTTAGATTTCTTTCCAACACTCCATGACTTAACTTTATTCCTTTTTGCTTACATGTCCTACCTTCGCCAAAGCTACAATTCCTTCCTTAACTACTTCTTATGCTTTTACCCGAAATCAAGGTTACATTTCCATTTTATCATGGAGTTAAGCTCCTCAACGCATAGCCTTAACAACCCATGGTAGCCACCTTCAATGCACAACAACCCTTCAATCATAGCTACCTTGAACACTTGATGACCTTATCTGCGCTTGCTACGATATACCTGAAGACTTCTTTACCAACACTATAATTCTTACTAACGCATAATAAACCTTCAACGCATGCTGCTCACGTCTTAAGGTTCTTCGGCTTCTCTTATCTTTCTAGCTTAACATTCTCCAAAACTATTCCCATAACTTGTTAATTTCCAAGACTAAGTGTGAGCCATGCGATTTCCTCTTCTTCCTAATTCTCGTTTTTCTCTTCCAAACTTCAAATTCAATTTCCTTCCAAATTAAAGTACCATGCGTTCATTTCTTTCCCTCGGGCTCTCGGGTTACCTTACAATACTTCAACACTTCATTTTCTTTTCCACAATGGTTACTTTTATCATGCGTTTCCTTAGTCTTGACCATACGTCCAGCATGGTCTCTTACTTACAAAGTATGCGTCCCACTCAACTCTTTCCATCTCTCGGTGAGATTTCCTTTCTTTTCCTTAGATCATACTTCCAAGCTTAGAAACATAGTTGCGTTCTTCTAGTCTGGTTATTCTACTAGAAGACTTCTTAACTCCAAGAATTACTTTAATTCCAAAATCCAGAAATCACTCAACGCAACCTTCCAATCCAATCATTCTAATCTAAACTTATCTATGGCTTATACTTACCCAATACTTAAAGCACAAACCTCTCTTTTCCTTCAAGTTCAACGCATACTCATTCCTACTTTTAGCAATATTTCTCGGCCAACTCCACAACCTTATGATCCAATACCACCTCTCTTGTCTTCTTTTCTTTATAAGCTCTTAAATGCATAGGTTCAAGAAATAGGGTGTTACAACCTAAATGGTCTGTAGTAGATAGATAAGACTGGATACCTTATCCTGATGACACTACGAATATGGCCCGCTTTGTAGTGCTACAAATGATCTGATCCTGATCATTCATGTGGAGACATGTGAGTAGGGATATTTATACAAAGAGTTTGTGTCACACCCCCTCCCAAGTACCCTTTTAACCTAAGAGAAAGGGTGAGGATAGCTGACACCGACCCTTTTACGACATCTACTGTCAATCTTATACCTTGACCAACCACCTAATAAGTAGATGTATACAATAATTGAACATCAAACTTTAACCAGGGTTAAGCTATTATAAAAACGTTGATTTACATTCAAACCTTTTAATTACATAAGTTCACTAACCACCGGCCTTGTCCCTCTATATGTATAACATAGGTTTAAGATCAACTATTTACAAAACTCAAAATTCACAGATGCTAATGGTGGTAGGGTCAGACGAGTTGCTGTGTAGGCTAAGCACCACGGACTCGCTTGCTACCTGGAAAATAGAAAAAACAAGGAAAACATGAGCTAGGTTGCCCAGTGAATGTCATATTTAGTAAAAACCTTCATTTAACTCGGAAACTAACTAAAACCGTAATCAATTTATGAAAATAAATAAATAATAATAGTTCATTCCCATATCCAAGCAAAACATGCTTAAGTAGCATTGTCATACCATATATGTTCATTTCCAAAAAAGAAACATGAAAAATCACTTTATTTCAAAAACACTTTCCTTAATTGAGACGGAGCGAAACTCAATGCTACTCAACGTTGAAAACATCCTTAGTTGGAGCGGAGTAATCTCGACAAACCCAACGTCGAATATCCTTAGCTATGTGGAGTAATCTCAACACAACAACATCTATCATACCTCTATGTGCACATAGATATCATATCCTAGGTTACACGAATACCTTCTCCAGTCCTTCAATATCGAGTCCCATATATGAGATTTAAGTCACTCACATGCCTTCTCCGAGTCCTTCAGCATTGGGAGCCTTGTCAAAAACATAATTCAAAAGCAACATGCTTAGAAGATAACATAATAAAAATTCACGAGTTTATAACAGTTTAGACTTTCACAAATTCCTTAATAATCATCATGCTTCCATAAAATCATAGAGTAATAAATAGCATGCCTTTCATAAAACTCGGTTAACAACTAGTATGCTTCGAATATTTCCAATGCAAAACCATAATATACATTTACATGGAAATACATGTTACCTTTAAGCAAATAGTCATCATAGCACATGTAAAACCCGTGAAGAGCATAAACATAAGAACATGTTTCCAAGCAACGGTAAATAGCATGAAAACTTCGTGTAAAGTATGCTTATTTTGAATAAAATTGTCGCTCACTACTTGTCCCAGGCTCTTAAAGGGTTATACGTCTTTTCTAGCTCCTCGGCCTGAAATGGTTTAATTTCCTTTGTTAGATTTCTTAGAATTCCCGTTAAAGTGTACCAAATATGTCTTAAGCATTAAGATAAAGCTCACTTGCAAGACTTGTTCAAATGAACGAGATATGCACTAGTGAGACTAGTTAGACTGAGCAAAAATCAACGAGATATGCACTAGCGAGACTAGTGAGACTAAGCAAAAATCAGCAAACTTACTTGACCAGCCAGACTAACGAGATTTGTGAGACAAAAACTGATTAACAACACCTAGCGAGACTGATCTCGCTGCTCACCCTCACGCCTTCCATGTCGTTGATTTTCCAGCGAAACCTGTCGCACTCTGCTACTGTCTTCATTACTGTCCACACTTCTAAGTATTAAAAGTTGCATTTCTAGCCCGAATTTGTATTTCTTCTCTTCTACAAACTTGTAGAGAAATGTGTTTTCTAACTTACCTCAAAATTTTAGGGACTAACTTCTCTTCGTTGGACAGATATTCCAAATTTACATCGCCCTTCTTCAGATTACTCGAGGAATTCGTATCAGTCACTTCCACCTAAGATTAAACCTGTTTCCACACTATCAGCTTAACCATCCGTCACAAAGGTTGTTAAGAAATGAACCAATTCACTAACCTAAACTTTTCAACCCTAAACTCAATCTCTACAGCTCACTATCCTCCAAATACTAGACCTTACTTAGATTGCGCGAACACCAAACCAGTCTCGGTTTCAACTTCAATTTCACCACGATTTCTTCCAGAGTTCCACTCCAATTACCTTGCTCATCTTCTTCTTCCTCCCCTCGATGCCAAGTAGAAAGGTTAAGTCAGTTTGAGATTTGGAAGATGAGAATGTCGGCTGCAAAAATCGATTAAGTATTTCCAAACCACCGACTTCCACATCCCACTTTCTTTTCTCTTTTTTTTTTTTTGTTTTTTTTTTTGTTTTAATTCTTTTCTTCCTTCTTTCCACTTCTTTTTTTCTTCCTCTTTTTTTTTTCTTGTTTTTTTTATAAAATAAAACTTCATTATTAATAATTACACAATAATTGTATTATCACAAAATCCATAATAGTTTCTCTTCACCTTGGTTTGATCGGTGACACTCTTAAGTCTTATATATATTCTAATTGTTATGTCTAAATAAATTCCGTGTTCGATTTAGTATTCCACTTACCAAAATATTCCCGGCTTTCCTTCACTTCTTCCTTCAATCTACACGAGAGAAAGAAATAAGTTCACAACGATATTACGTGCTTAAGTTTAGTACTTACAAATGAAGTAGGGTTTACAATTTACCACCTCCTTACAAGAATTTCGTCCTCGAAATTCAGTGGATTGCTAGCTTCTCGAAAGAAAATGTGGATACTTCTTTATCATATGCTCCTTGGTTTTCCAGGTAGCTTCCTCAACACCATAATTCCTCCGAAGAACCTTAACCAACAGAATCACCTTGGTTCTCAGAACTTGTTCCTTCCCTTCTAACACTTGAACCAGTTCTTCTTCATAACTCAGATCTTTCTTTAACTCAATCGGTTGCACCTTAAGTACATGAGTAGGGTCAATAATATATTTCCTTAAAACGTAGACATGAAACACATTATGAATCTTGGACATCTCCATTGGTAAGACTAATCTGTAAGCTGCTAGTCCAACTCTTTCCAAGATCTCGTAAGGTGCAATATACCTTGGACTCAACTTCTTTTCCTACCGAGCCCCAGAACTCCCTTCCACGGTGACAACTTTAGGAATACTCTATTGCCAACCTCAAACTCGAGATATCTTCTCCTGTTATCAGCATAAGTTTTCTGTTGATCCTGAGCTGACTTAAGGTTCGCTTTAATCATTTCCACCTTCTCTACCGTAATCTGAACAATCTCTGGTCCAACCAGTTTCCTTTCCCCAACCTCTCCCCAGCATATTGGGGTTCTACATGGTCTACCATATAATGCTTTGTACAGAGCCATACCTATGCTTGATTGGTAGCTGTTATTGTAAGCAATTCCATTAATGACAAATGTACATCCCATCTACCTTTAAACTGCAAAGCACAAGCTCGAAGCATATCTTCTAAAGTCTGGATCATCCTCTCTGACTATCCATCAGTTTGAGGATGAAAAGTGGTACTGAACTGCAACTTGGTTCCTAAAGTCTGTTGCAAACTCATCCAGAATTTAGAAGTAAACCTAGGATCCCTGTCCGATACAATAGTCATTGAAACTCCACACTGACTTACAATTTTATCCACATACATGTGTGCCAACCTATCCAACATATAAGTTGCTTTAATTGGCAAGAAAGGCGCTGTCTTGGTCACTATCGACAATCACCCATATTCCATCAACACCTATTGGAGTTCTTGGCAAACCAAACAGAAAATCCATCATAACATGTTCCCATTTCCAGTCAGGAATAGGGAGTGGATTCAACAACCCCACTGGCTTCTGTCGTTCAGGCTTTACCTGCTGACAGTTTAAACATCTTGCTACATACTCAACTATCTCCTTCTTTATACCTGGCCACCGATAGAAATTCCATAACGTCCTATATATATGGGTACTACTAGGATGCATAATATAACCTGAGCTATATGTTCCCTCAAGAATCACCTGTTTAACTTCCACATTCTTTGGCACATAAATCCTACCATGTTTCAATAGTGCACCATCAGATCTTAGCTTGAAGTCCACTCTTTGCTGAGCTTTTACTTCTTCTATTAGCTTCTTAATCACAGGATCTTCTGGCTGCTTTCTTATCACCTCATCAACCAACTTGGGCCTAAACTGAAAATATGCTAACAATGTACCATTATTAGTCATTTCTAAACTAGCAACACTACTCCTGAATTCCTTAAGAAAGGCAACTCTTACAACATTTAGAGTACTTGTACCACCCCTGAACTTCCTACTTTAAGCATCAGCTACAACGTTCGCCTTCTTTGGGTGATAATCAATGGTACAGTCATAATCTTTAATCAACTCCAACCACCTCCTTTGTCTTAGGTTAAGTTCCTTCTGATCAAAGATATATTTCAAACTCTTGTGATTTGTATAGATATGACACTTTTACCCAAACAAATAATGCCATCATATCTTTAATGCTAAAACAACTAAAGCTAATTCCAAATCATGGGTAGGATAGTTACTCTCGTGAGGTCTCAGTTGTCTAGAAGCATAAACTATCACTTTCCCATTCTGCATCAACACATAGCCTAACCCCTGGCGAGAAGCATCACAGTAAACTTCAAACTCCTTACCTGGCTCCGGAAGTGCTAGGATAGGTGCAGTCACCAATCTTTTTTTTAATTCCTAGAAACTCTGCTCACACTTCTCGTTCCACTCAAACTTAGTGTTTTTTCTAGTAAAACTGGTGAGTGGTAAGGCTATCTTCGAGAACCCCAGGACAAATCTCTTGTAGTATCCTGCTAAACCCAGGAAACTACTTACCTCTATCATGGTCTTAGGTTGTTCCCTCCTGACTATAGCCTCAATCTTTTAAGTATCTACACAGATTCCTACAGCTGATACCACAAGGTCTAAAAACACCACCTGATCCAACCAAAACTCACATTTATTGAACTTAGCATATAATTTCTTTTCTCTCAATGTCTGCAAAACAACCCTGGGATGTTCAACATGTTTTTCTCTGTCTCTAGAATACACCAATATATCATCAACAAACACAATGACAAACTAGTCTAGATAGGGATGGAAAATCCTATTCATCAGATCCATAAATACTGCTGGTGCATTCGTCAAACCAAATGGCATCACCAGAAATTCGTAGTGTCTATACCTCATTCTAAAAGCCATTTTAGGTATGTCCGATTCTCTAACTTTCAGCTGATGATACCCTAACCTCAAGTCGATCTTCGAGAACACTGAAGCACCTCTGAGTTAATCAAACAGATCATCTATATGAGGCATAGGGTATTTGTTACGTATTGTTACCCTATTTAGCTGGCAGTAATCAATACATAACCTCATGGTGCCATCTTTCTTCTTAACAAACAAAACTGGCGCATTCCATGGAGATACACTTGGTCTAATGTGTCCCTTGTCTACTAACTTCTGAAGTTGCACTTTCAGCTCCTTCATTTCTGTAGGTGCCATATGATATGGTGCCTACGAAATAGGTGTTATACCAGGTACTAAATCTATAGTAAACTCCACCTCTCTATCAGGTGACAAACCAAACAACTCCTTAGGGAACACATCTAGATACTCCCATACTACTGACACATCTTCAGGTTTCAACTTTTCCGTCTTCACTTCTGTAACATGTGCCAAGTACGCTTTACAGCCCTTACTAAACAACTTTTTGGCCTTCACTATCGAGATCACACAGGTAGGAAGAAGCTTTCCTTCTTCCTTTAAAGGTCACCTCGACCCCATTGGGCTTCACAAACCTTACTTCTTAAAACAATCAACATTAGCATGATACTTCAACAGGAAGTCCATGCCAAGAATAATGTCAAACTCTATCAGATTCAGAGATAACAGATCAACTAGTAGCACCACATTATCAATCACTACCTCACAATTATAATAAGCATGCTCTATAGTTACAGATTCACCAACAGAAGTATGTACTAACATGGGATCAGGTAAAAGTTTTAAACCCCTATTCACATGCAAAGCAATTTCATGGGATACAAATGAATGCGTAACTCTAGAATCAATTAACACATAGGTAACCAGATCAAGCTTCCTGTCTTCAGGACAGTGCATGACCCTGAAGCATTTCTGTACCTGATTCAGCCATACCTCGGCCTCTGTAGGATCAGTGGTACCTTCAAACATCAGGCACCTAAGGCTTTAAATTTTTCAATTCTATACTTTTTCTCAGGACCCTCCTGAGCTGACTCCACACTAGATACCAGACTTTGAGCTATTCTATTGAAAATTTGCTCTTCCATGGTCACATTTGCTTGAGGGTTACTAGACTCTCCCTCAGAGGCCTCCCTCACATTACCGGTAGCGTGCGTCATCCTAGCGTCTGCTTGCCTACTTCGTCTAGTTCGCTTGGGCATGTTTCCTATAGCACATCATAACATCAATACATTATAGACTCAACATGCTTCTAACTACTATGCATGTCCTCACTTCCCAAAACCTTATGCTCTGATACCAACTTGTCACACCCCTTCCCAGGTACCCTCTGAACCTAGGAGAAGTGTGAGGACAGCAGACACCGACCCTCTTACGACATCTACTGTCAACCTTATACCTTGACTAACCACCTAATAAGCAGATATATATAATAATTGAACATTAAATTTTAACTAGGGTTAAGGTATCATAAAAATGCTGATTTACATTCAAACCTTTTAATTACATAAGTTCACTAACCACTGCCCTTTTCCCTCTATATATACAACACAAGTTTAAGATCAACTATTTACAAAACTCAAAATTCACAGACGCTGATGATGGTAAGCCCAGACGAGTTGCTGTGTAGGCTAAGCACCTCGGACTCGCTCGCTACTTGGAACACAGAAAAACAGGAAAAACATGAGCTAGGTTGCTCAGTGAGTGACATATTTAGTAAAACCCTTCCTTTAACTCGGAAACTAACCAAAACCGTAATCAATTTATGAAAATAAATAAATAACAACAGTTCATTTCCATATCCAAGCAAAACATGATCAAGTAGCATTGTCATACCATATATGTTCATTTCCGAAAAAGAAACATGAAAAATAACTTTATTTCAAAAACGCTTTCCTCAGTTGAGGCTGAGTGAAGCTCAATGCTACTTAACATCGAAAACATCCTTAGTTGGGGTGGAGTAATCTCGACACACTAAACGTCGAATATCCTTAGCTGTGTGAAGTAATCTCAACACAACAACATCTATCATACCTCTATGTGCACATTGATATCATATCCTAGGTTACTCGACTACCTTCTCAAGTCCTTCAATACCAGATCCCATATACTAGATTTAGGTCACCCACATGCCTTCTCGGAGTCCTTCAACATTGGGGGCCATCTCTATACTTAGGTTGCCCACATGCCTTCTCCAAGTCCTTCAGCATTGGGAGCCTTTTCAAAAACATAATTCAAAAGCAACATGCTTTGAAAACAACATAATAAAAATTCACGAGTTTATAACATTTCAGACTTTTAGAAATTCCTTAACAATCATCATGCTTCCATAAAATCATAAAGTAATAAATAGCATGACTTTTGTAAAACTCGGTTAACAACTAGTATGCTTCGGATATTTTCAATGCAAAACCATAATATACATTTACATGGATATACATGTTTCCTTTAAGCAAATAGTCATCATAGTACATTTAAAAGTCGTGAAAAGTATTAACATAAGAATATGTTTCCAAGCAACTGTAAATAGCATGAAAACTTTGTATAAAGTATGCTTATTTTGAATAAAATTGTCAATTAGTACTTGATCCGAGCTCTTAAAGGGTTATACGACTTTTCTAGTTTCTTTCAGCCTGAAATGGTTTAATTTCCTTTGTTAGATTCCTTAGAATTCTCGTTAAAGTGTAGTAAATATGTCTTAAGCGTTAAGATAAAGCTCACTAGCGAGACCAACTACTAACAAAATTATAGAGCTAGCGAGACTTGTTCAAATCAACAAGATATGCACTAGTGAGACTAGTGAGTATGAGCAAAAATCAGCGATATATGCACTAGCGAGACTAAGCAAAAATCAGCGAGACGTACTTGACCAGCGAGACTAGCGAGAGTGCAACACCAGCGAGACTGGTGGGATTTGTGAGACAAAAACCGATTAGCGACACCTAGCGAGACTGATCTCGCTGCTCACCCTCACGCCTTCAATGTCGCCGATTTTCCAGCTAAACCTGTCTCACTCTACTACTATCTTCACTATTGTCTGCACTAACTGTTAAAGGTTGGATTTCTAGCCCGAATTAGTATTTCTTCCCTTCTACAAACCTATAGAGAAATGTGTTTTCTAACTTACCTCAAAATTTTAGGGACTAACTCCTCTTCGTTGGACAGATATTCCAAATTTACATTGTAAGACCCTAACTCAAAATTCTTAAGATGGCTAGTAAGAGAAGAAGTAAGAAAAGAAGTAAGACTAGTTGAACGCCTAATATTAGGAAAACAATGGATATTCCACTAAGAGTGAGAATGAAGGATTGAAAGCATAATTTGGAGATTAGTTAAAGATTTAGATGTATTCTTGAGCATAGTTCGGTTTATGCATAGATGGTAAGCACTAAAGCGTGGTACCTTAATTTGGAGGGGATTTGATACTGAATTTTGAAAAGGGAAACAAGAATTAGGAAAAAGAGGAAACACATGGCTCACACTTAGTCTTGGGAATTAACAAGTTATGGGATTGGTTGAGGGTGAGCTAGAAAGAAAAGAGAGGTCAAAGAACCTTAGGGCATGAACAACATGCGTTGAAGGTTTATTACGAGTTAGTAAGGATTTTGGTGTTGATAAAGAAGTTTATGCTCAAAGACAAGAACATTTAGTGTTTAAGGTAACCAAGGGTCGTTAAGGCTATGCGTTCAGGAGCTCAATTCCATGATAAATGGAAATATAACTTTGATTTCGGGTAAACGCATAGGTTGAAATTTAAGAGTTTAAAGAGTAGGAAGTTGGACGCATGGTACGATACGGTAAGGAACAAACGCATAGTAGTATGTGTTTGAGACATTGGCGCCTAGTAATGTATGGTGAAGAAACGAGTTCAAAGGTATTATGGCCAAGAGTAATGAAAGAAAATAATGAAGCTAAAACTCTAAAGGAAATTTAGTGGACGCATAGGGGCAATATGATTGAATGAATAGTTGCATATAAGAATATGTTGGGCATATGAGATAAGCTTATAAAGGCTAGGTGGCTTCATATAAACCTGACACCTTAAGCAGGAGGTGTTAAAAGGCATGTTAAGTATTTCATGCAAAGTGACGCTTGGATAAATACAAGGTTGGTTAAATTGCAACGTGACATATGAAAACAAGTGGCAGAAAGGGAGGAGAAGTAGTATGATCAACCCTCTACTCCAAAGCTATAAATAGGACCTTGAGAGAAAAGGAGTGACTGATGATGCTAAAGTAAGAATTCTTGAGAGAAAGGAGGAAATCCTTGTGTTCATAATAAAAGTCTACGGCTAAGGAAGAAGATATTCTTGACGACTTAGCTATATCTTGTGTTAAAGAATTGTCTTGCATCTAAAAGGGTCAGCCTTCCGTCTAAGTTTCAAGGTGAACTATGCGTCCAAGTGGGACCTTGCGCGGTCGACGCATCCAAAAAAGAGAAATAAGGAAGAGTTGGGATGCACCTTGTGTTAGCTATCAACCTTACGCTTAACGGCAGGGTTGCAATCATCCGAGCTGCCAGAGGAATATAAGGCCTTGCGTTCCAGGATTAGAACACTGTGTCCAAGAAGCTCGAGAAAGGAAAAATAGCGGGATAGAGGAGAAACTATCCTTAAAGTGTTCTGTGAGTGACACCTTTCTTTCTTTGAAAATATTTATTTTGAAATGTTATTCTAATTTCATTATGAGCTACGATTTGATGAAAAATGATTATTTGAAAAGCATGGTGCTTGGATATATTTATTTCACAAGGCATGTCTTATTGTTTTCTATACGTTGTTGAAGAGCATGTTGTGAAATGTAGTTTACCGAGGAATATCTTATTTCTTCATGAAAGGTTTCTTATGAACTAGTTATGTGAAATGTTGGCTTCTAAAATGTTTTAGAGGAGGCTCAATGTTGAGGGACATGAGAAGGCATGTGAGTTTCCCCGGGACCCAGTACTGAGGGACATGAGAAGGTACATGGGCGACCCGCCATATTCCTATGTGCACATAGAGGTTAATATTGCTGGTGCGTCGAGTTTTGCTCCGCATCGAGCCAGGAATGATTTCGACGTTGGGTGTGTTGAATTTTGCTCCACCCCAACTAAGGATGTTTTTCGACGTTGAGAGCGTTGAGTCTTGCTCCTCCTCAACTAAGGGAAATTGTTGAGAACAAACTGATTTTATGTACAACTACTCTGGAATGTAGTTATGTGATTTGATTAAAAGTTGAAAGTATGATTTTATAAAAATGATGATTTGAATTAAGTATTTTGTGATGTAATGATGATAACATGCCTGCTTTTGAACTAAAGATAGTTTCACAAAATCTGTCACTCACTGGGCGTTTAGCTCATCTTTTTATATGTTTTCCATTTTCCAGGTAGCATGACAGTTCCCGTTGCCGATCGAAGTCGAGGTTTGTCAAAAGTTAATGGTATCGCCGTCCTAGGAAGGGTGGTTACACAGGCATATGGGTAGTTGCGCAGCGGAAGTCGATAATAGGGTCGATGACTGCTGTCTTCACGCTCCGTCTCAGGCTACATGAGGGTAGTTCGGGAAGGGGTGTGACATACATCGCCCTTCTTCAGATCACTCGAGGAATCCGTATCAGTCACTTCCACCTAAATTTAAACCTATTTCTCCTCAGAATCAGCTCAACCATCCTTCACAAAGGTTGTTAAGAAATGAGTTAGCTCACTAACCTCAAATGTTTAGCCCTAAACTCAATTTCTACAGCTCACTATCCTCCAAATACCATACCTTGCTCAGATTGCAAGAACACCAAACCAGTCTCGATTTCAGCTTCAATTTCACCACGATTTGTTCCAGAATTCCACTCTAACTACCTTAGTCGCCTTCTTTTTCCTCCCCTCGATACCCGAGCTGAAAGGTTGAGTCGGTTTGAGAGTTGGAAGATGAGAATGTCGGTTGCAAAAATCGATTAAGTATTTCCAAACCATCGACTTCCACATTCCACTTTCTTTTCTCTTTTTTTTTTTCTTTTCTTCCTTCCTTCCCCTTCTTTCTTTCTTCCTCTTCTTCTTTTTGTTTATTTTTTTTTTTAAATAAAACTTCATTATAAATAATTACACAATAATTGTATTATCACAAAATCCATAATAGTTTCTTTTCACCTCGGTTCGACCGATGACACTCTTCTTAAGTCTTATATATATTCTAATTGTTATGTCAAAATAAATTTCGTGTTCGATTTAGGATTCCACTTACCAAAAATATTCCTGGCTTTTCTTCACTTCTTCCTTCGATCTACACGAGAGAAAGCAAATAAATTCACAATGATATTACGTACTTAAGTTTAGTACTTACAAATGAAAGTAGGGTTTATAGTTTGTATAAGACCAGACCACGAAATGTTAACTCTCTCTCTATAACACCGTTACTAGAAGAGACTTACATTTCATCAAGATGACCATAGGTGACTTGACCTGAATCCTGAGTGAGTCTTGGACTATTGCCTGTGATGGCGGTCCTTTGATTTGCATGGGTGAGAGTGGCCAGTTCACCGACTCAATATGCCTACCATTTTGGGGATTCATCTGATTGGGGAGCTGAACGCAGCTAGACAAGAAGGAATTCATCCTTCCTTACTGTTAGGGAAAGTAGAGAAATTGCTCCCTTAATGGCTCATTCCGAGGCTTGAACAATGTGGCACCACATCCTTTCCTGGCTTGAGAGGGTTTCTGTTATAGTTGGACTACAACTAATTGTTCATTAGAGGAATCAATGGTACTTAAGGACTTAGATGTAACTACAAGGGGTAAAATGGTAATTTTAACCCAATTGTACTTATAAGCATTTTATGAAGGGTCAACTCACTGTTGATTGGTTATATCCAATGGGCACAGAAATACATCATAGTGTGGGGAGTGCAGCTGTCGGTCTTTAGTGGAGTGACTAGTAGTTAATGAATGGAGATTAATTTAATTAAAGAGTTTAATTAATTAATCTCATATCATTGGAGCTTTAGTCTATAGATCCATAAAGTCCTCGCGTTAGCTCAATAAGGAATAATGACAATCAAATTAATTTTGGATTAATTTGAATTGTTCAAATTAATTAAAGGAATTTATTTGTATTAGATACAATTACTATAATGGATGTGATACATTATAATATAAAGTTTTTTTAAAAAGAAATAAATATTTGAATATGATTCATATATAAACTATAGGTTAAAATTATGAATATGATTCGTATTAATACTATAGGTAATATGAGAGAATGTAAACTATAGTTATATTATATGTGATATAATAAACTATATATGATTCACAACAAAGAAGACAAACAAGTTAATCTCTACAAATTCTCTTCTTCTTCCTTTTTGGCAATTCTCTCTTAAAGGAAAAAAAAAAGTTCGTCTTCCCCCTTTCCCAAAATTAATCCAAGCAAGCCCACACAACTCCATTGTGATTCTCACCTTGAGAATATCGAGGAAGATCTTGTGGTGGTGACCAGAGTTGCGGTGTTCATGATCATTTGTTGTGGAGAAACACTGAAGAATTGGAGAGGATTGAAAAAATTTTCAAACATATTTTCTTTCTTCTTGAATTTCTTCACAATAAAACATGCTTAATTAAGATATTTTAAATTTCTCTATATTTTCTGTAAATTCAAAACATAAATTAAAAGTACACGCGTTCATGTGCTTCCGCACAAAATTTGATTCCTTTAGTTTTTCGGTGATAATGAAGAAAATAAAGTTTAGAAGTGAAAAGAACCAAACGGAACAAAAACCGGGCGAAGAATGGAAGGAAAGATGGAAAAGCCTTAGAAAGAAGGCAGCGCAGCCGAGAGCATCACTGCATTGCCCTCGGCATTCTCAACCCTAGAGCATCAAAAGTTGGCGTGTTGCGTCTTGGCATGGAGTGTCACGACGCTGTGAAGCAAGCGTCGCTACGTTGTGGTGCTACGCTCAAAGCCAGGCCTCGATGACGAACAGCGTCGCAATGCTACCCAAGAGCTTCGTGATGTTGCCCCTATTATGATGGATAGTGTCACTGCACTCTTTCCTTTTTTTGTTTCCATGAAAATTTTGCAAACTTGGAAAGTATTTTGGGTGACCACTTCTATATATTTAGGGATTTTCAGCAACCCTAGGGACGCACCAAGAGACACGAGAGAGACACACAAAAACACATCAAGAATTTGAAAATAGGAGACCGAGAGTGAGTTTAGTGCAAGAAATGGAGATTCCATGATGCTGAAAGGTTAGAGGATCGTTGGAAGGCCAAATCCATCCCAGAGATGAGCTTAGAAGTCAGATAGCTTTTCTTCCCTTTCTCTATTCTTGGGTTATCTACTGTATTTTGGTGTTCTAATGTGGGTTTGGTCCATGAAAGCCATGTTAGGCTAAATTTCTCATAGTTTTAGGGGTAGATGAATTCTTAGGTTTAAATTGTTGAACACTTTGTTTCTTGAATGTTAATTTGCATTTATGCTTTCTAGCATGATCGTTCTTAATGCTTTTGATTGTTTGATCAACATTTGAATGATTCTATGATTTAAATCCTACTTAAAAAAGTATGTTTAAGTTAGATCATGCATGCTATACTATCATTTGAAAACACATAAAGTAGTTGGATAATAGTGGAGATTGTTGATTAAGGTTCTTAATGCTTTGCTTAATCAATTAGTTTCAAGAAATTAGTAATTAGGGTTGAAGTAAAAGAAAAGATTACTTTTGAAAGATTCAATCCGGATAAAAGACTTCTAGATCTAGGTGTTGTGTTAATTACTTTAAGAGCCAAGTAATTGTGTTCAATAATACCTTTCAAGAAATCTATTCCCTAAGACGACTAGTAGTTGATAATTTCTATATCTTGATCACTTTTATTTGCTTTCTTAGATTAGTTTAGCTTAAGTGACATTACAATTTGGTCCCTTAAATAAAATTGGAAAGGTTTCTAAATAGATAAAAGAATAATCAAACAAAGTCCCTAAGGAAGATACTCGGCCTTTCAAGCCGTTTTAACTATATTATAACTTTAGCCCATACACTTGCAGAATTAACACAACACTACACAACTCTAATTTTTCAATCACACATTGCTCCATCAGAATCAGATACGTATACAATGTATCATTGCTACTAACACCACCAACTACATGACTACACAACTTCAACAACGACATAACTCCAAATTTTCAATCATAATATCTAAATTGATAGCATCATACCATCTCATTGAAACATCATAATACAAAATAATGAATCAAGTAATTTTCAGTAATCAACTAGTAAAATAACTTTTCTACAAATAGTTAGTATCTTGAAGCCGAAACATATAAAGTCTAATCCTACCAAACTTGGCATCATGTCGCTTGTCCTTAAGCTTAACAAAATTGAAACTTTGTCCTTAAACCTAACAATAAATTGTGAAGTCACAATACTCAAATGTAACATTCTTAAATCTAACAATAAACCTTACTCAAATCTATTCCAGTTGATTGTAAGGTGTTTGTCTCGCTAATTGCAAGTAAATGAGCAAATTATATTTATTACAAACAATTATATTAAGTGTAAAAATTAGTTAAAAAAGATGGTTGAAACAAATGTGTACCATGTTTGTAATTATTGTGCTCCTACGAGTTACTATGTCGTGTATGAACTTCATAGTATAATACCCACACTCCGTACTACCCTGTTGTTTAGCACACTATATATGTACACATATATTTCAACCCATGTTAGAAGAAAACAAATCTTTTAATAGAAAATATAATATCATTACATCGAAATTGAAATGCTTACCTTAACGAGGACCCAAGAACATGTCAAGCTCGTGTACTTGTTCGGACATAAAATATTCTTGTGCCTCTAAAAAAACCAAACACACAAAGATATTAGAGTGTTTACATAATGAATATACATAATGTGAAATAGTATTGCTCCACTCAAATCTTGCTTTTAAGTGATACAATTTGACTAATGTACCCTACTTAGTCAATTTTTCACAGTTATGATATAGAGGTTTCTCAGCATCTACAAGTAACTTGTTAAATTTTTTGGGATCAACTACACTATGTTCTTGTGTTGCTTCAACCATCTCAACAATATTGTCATCAAAATCATTTTCCAAAACTTTGTTAAGGTTGTTGTCTAATTTTGGCTCTACATTCGGTGGAGAATACCTAACAAGATTTTCTCCATGCCATATCCAATTATCATATCTTATGTCACACCCTCTCCTAGATACCTTCTTAATCTAGGAGAAAGTGTGAGGATAGTAGATACCGACCCTCTTACGGCATCCACTGTCAACTTTATAACTTGACCAACACCTAATAAACAGATATATACAGGATTGAACATCATGCTTTAACCAGGGCTAAGCTATCATACAAACGTTGATTTACATTCAAACCAATAATTACATAAGTTCATTAACCACTGCCCTTAACCCTATATATGTACAACCTAGGTTTAAGATCAACTATTTACAATGCTCAAAATTCATAAACGCAGATAGTGGTAGGCCTAGACGAGTTGTTGTGTAGGCTAAGCACTCCGGACTCGCTCGCTACCTAGAAAACAAAAAGATAGGAAAAACATGAGCTAAGTTGCCCAGTGAGTGACATATTTAGTAAAACCCTTTCGTTAACTCAAAAACAATGCAAAATTGTATTCAATTTATAATAATAAATAAGTAGTGATAAATAATTTCTATGTTTAGACAAATTATGCTCAAATAACGCTATCAAATCATACACATATCACTTCTGAAAAACCACGAAAATACAATGCATTTCCTTAGTTGAGGCAGAGTGGAGCTCAACGCTACTTAACGTCGAAAACATCCTTAAATGAGGCGGAGTAATCTCGACACACCCAACATCAAATATCCTTTGCTGTATGGAGTAATCTCAACACAACAATATCTATCATACCTCTATGTTCACATAGATATTATATCCTGGGTTACCTGAATACCTTCTCCAAGTTCTTTAGTACCGGGTCCCATAAACGAGATCTAAGGCACCCACATGCCTTCTCCGAGTCCTTCAGCATTGGGGGCTATCTTTGTCACACCTCCTCCCAGGTACCCTCTTAACCAAGGAGAAAGTGTGAGGACAGCAGACACCGACCCTCTTACGACATCCACTGCCAGCCTTATACCTTGACCAAGACCTAATAAGCAGATATACATAATGATTGAACAACAAACTTTAACCAGGATTAAGCTATCATACAGACATTGATTTTCACTTAAACTATATATACACATGTCCACTAACTTCTGCCTTTAACCCTCTATATGTACAACATAGGTTTAAGATCAAATATTTACAATTCGCAAAATTCCAGACACTGATGGTGGGCGCAGACAAGTTATTGTGTAAGCTAAACACCCCGGACTCGCTCTTTACCTAAAAAAAAAAAAGAAAAAAAACAGAAAGACAAGGAAAGCATGAGCTAGATTGCCTAGTGAGTGACTTGCTCTGTAAAACCTTCATTGGTTCATAATTAAATCAAAACTGTAATCAAGATATGAAAATAAATAAACAGTAATAAATTGTTTCTCTATTCAAACAAATCATGCTCAGGTAACATTATCAAATCACATACGTATCATTTCTAAAGGAAAACCATGTGAATACAACACATTTCAATCACATTTTCCTTAGTTGAGGCGGAGCAGAGCTCAACACTACTCAACGTCGAAAACATCCTTAGTTGGGGCGAAGAAATCTCGAAACATCCAACATCAAATATCCTTAGCTGTGTGGAGTAGTCTCAACACAACAACGTCTACCATAAGTCTATGTGCACATAGATATCATATCCTTGGTTACCCGAATACATTCTCCGAGTTCTTTAATACCGGGTCCCATATACGAGATTTAGGCCACCCATATGCCTTCTCTGAGTCCTTTAGCATTGGGGGCTATCTCTATGCTCAGGTTACCCGCATGCCTTCTCTGAGTGCTTCAGCATTGGGAACCATTTCTATATCTTGACTACCTACATGCCTTTTCCGCGTCCTTTCAGCATTGAGAGCCTTTTCAAAAACATTATTAAAAAACAACATACTTTGAAAATAGCATAATATAAATTCACGAGTTTATAACATTTCAAATCTTCAAAAACTCCTTCACAATCATCAATGCTTTCCATAAAAACATAGTTTAAGAACTAGCATTTCTTTCATAAAACTCGTTTAACAACTTGAATGCTTCAAATGATTTCCAATGTCAAACACATAATATGCACATAATCCTCATAGCACGTTAAAACCCGTGGAAAGCATAAGCATATAGGCATGTTTTCAAATATAATCATACAACATAAAAACTTTGTTTAAAGTAGACTCATTTTAAATAAAATTGTCACTCACAACTTGTCCCGACCTTAAAGGGTTATATGCCTTTCCTAGCTCCTCTTGGCCTGAAATAGTACATTTTTCCTTTATTAGATTTCCTTAAACTTCCTTTTTACATAACAAACAAGCCTTAGACATTTCTATTATTCACCACCGAGACTCTACAAACCATCACCGAGACTATATTCTACAAAGAATTGCTCAACTGAGGCTACATTTCATAAAAGAGTGCACTAATGAGCGAGATTTAGGCTATTAGCAAGACTAAACCAACAAATTCAAGCAAAAGACCAAACTGTACCAGCGGTACTATGAACTAGCGAGACCAGCGAGACTTACATGATCAGCAAGACTAGCGAGTATAGTGACACCAGTGAGACTAGTGATACCCAGTGAGAGTTGTGAGAAAAAAAAGCCACCAGCGACACCAGCGACACCAGCGACACTCGTCTTGCATCTCACCCTTACACCTTTCTTGTCTCTACTTTTTCTAGCGATTCCCATCTCCCACAGCTTCTGTCTTCGCTTTTCTCTTCACTTCTATCTTCTATCTATTAAAACTTGTATTTCAAGCCCAAATTAGAACTTCTTTCCTTCTACAAACATGTTAAGAAATGTGTTTTTTAGCTTACCTCAAAATTTCAGAGCTTAACTTCTCTTTGTTCGATAGATATCTCCAATTTACTTCGACTTGCTCTTGATCACTTGGGAAATTCGTATCAATAACTTCCACCTAATATTTAACATGTTTCTCTTCATATGCAGCTCAATCATCCTTCACAAGTGTTGTTAAGAATTGAGTTAACTTGCTAACCTCAAACTTTCAGCTTCAAACTCAATTTCTTCAGCTCGCTATTCACCAAACACAAGACTTCGCTCAAACTGTGCAACAGCAACCAAACCTTCTGTTTCAGCTTCAATTACACCACGAAACCAACCAGAGTTCTACACAAATTTGCCCTAGAATACTTTTTCTTCCTTTTTTTGACATGCAGCTTCAAGGTTGGGTTGGTTGAAGCTTTTGGAAATGGAGAAAATGATAAAAAACTCAGCTTACACTTATACGAGCTGCCGACTTACTTCCACTATCAACATTTTCATTTTCTTTCCTTTTGTTTTTTTCTTTTTCTTCTTTTTCTTTTCTTCTTTATTTTTCTTCTACTTCTAAAAAACATTTTTTCTATTTTTTCTGTTTTTATTTTATTTTTATTTTTATTTTTAAATAAATAAAATAACTCCTAAACTCGATTTACCTCGTAATGATTTAGAATTCACTTACAAAAAATATTTCCGGCTTTCTTCACTTCTTCCTTCAATCTACAAGAGGAAAACCAATTTAGTCCATATCGGTATTATATACTTACGTTTAACTCTTACAAAATGAAAGTAGGGTTAACAATCTCTATACTTAGGTTACCCACATACCTTCTCCGAGTTCTTTAGCATTGGGAACTATTTCTATATCCCAGCTACCCACATGCCTTCTCCTTGTCCTTTAGCATTGGAAGCCTTTTCAAAAATATCGTAAAAAAATAACATGCTTTGGAGATAGCATATTAAAGATTCTCGAGTTTATAACATTTCAAATTCTCAAAAACTCATTAACAATCATCAATGCTTTCCATAAAATCATAGTTTAATAAATAGCATGCTTGTCGTAAAACTCGTTTAACAACTAGCATGCTTCAAATGATTTCCAATGTAGAACACATAATATGCATGCACCTGGAAACTCATACTTTCTTTCAAACAAATAATCCTCATAGCACGTTAAAACCTGTAAAAAGCATAAACATATAAACATGTTTCCAAACATAATCATACAACATAAAAACTTTGTTAAAAGTAGACTCATTTTAAATAAAATTGTCACTCACTACTTGTCTTGGGCCCTTAGTGGGTTATACATCTGTCCTGTAAGCCCTACTTTTATCTTTGGAAGATGGCAAGTAAGGTAGGCGGGTGGTTGAGAAAGAATGGCCAAGAGCCTTTGGCATGAGTGGTGTGTGTGGCCGGCAAGAAGGTGGGTTAGGTGAAGACATTGGGTAGCCAAGCCCCAAGCATGAGGGTTGATGCATTTGCTTGGTGAGGCGTGCGTCCGTGAGGGTGAGCTTGGGTGATGGTTGGTGCTATGCGTTTGTGGAGGTCGTTGGGCAAGTGGCTATGCATTGGTTGAGGTTAGTAAGGGATTGTGTTGGTGAAGCATACGTTCAAGAGGGTCTATGGGACAAACGCATGGTGCTATGCGTCCAAGCTAAGTATCCAAGTCTACCAAGGGGGTTGCGTGCATATATTGAAGGAGTTACTTTGTTTATTTGAAAATAAAATAAAATAAAATAAAAGAGAGAAAGTGGAAGTAAGTCGGCAGCCCCTTTAAGTGTGTAAAGCTGATTTTCAATCATTTTCTCCATTTTCAAAAGCTTCAACCAACTCTAGTTTTCCGCTGAGCGATGAAGAGAGGTAGAAGAAGAAGTCTAGGGCAAATTCGTGTAGAATTCTAGTCGGTTTCGTGGTGTAGTTGAAGCTAGAACAGAAGGTCTAGTTGTTGTCGCGCAATTTGAGCAAGGTCTGGTATTTGGAGAATAGCGAGCTGTAGAGATCGAGCTTATGGTTGAAAATTTGAGGTTATTAAGTTAACTCAATTCTTAAAAACTCTTGTGAAGGATGGTGGAGTTGAGTATGAAGAGAGACATGATAAATTTTAGGTGGAAGCGACTGGTATGGATTTTCCCAGTGATCTGGAGCAGTGCAAACTAAGTTGGGAATATTTGTCGAACGAAGAGGAGTTAAGCTCTGAAATTTTGAGGTAAGCTAGAAAACATATTTTCTAACAAGTTTGTAGAAGGGAAGAAGTTCTAATTCGGGCTGGAAATACGACTTTTAACATATAGAAGCGAAAATAGAAGCGAAAATAGAAGCCGTGTGAGATGGGTATCGCTAGAGGAAGCAGCGACACTGAAGGTATAAGGGTGAACAGTGAGACGAGTGTCGCTGGAGGCTTTTTGTCTCACAACTCTCGCTTGGTATCGCTGGGTATCGTTAGTCTCGCTGATCAAGTAAGTCTCGCTAGTCTCGCTAATTCATAGTATCGCTGGTACAGTTGGGTCTTTTGCTTGAATTTGATGGTTTAGTCTCGCAAGTGGCCTGAATCTCGCTCATTAGTGAACTCTTTTATATCTTTTATGAAATATAGCCTCGGTTGAGCATTTTTTTGTAGAATATAGTTTTGTTGATGGTTTTATTCATGAAGTAGCGGTGGTGAATAATATAAATATCTAAGGCTTGTTAGCTATGTAAAAAGGAATTTTAAGGAAATCTAACAAAGAAAAATGTACTATTTCAGGCCGAGATGAGCCAGGAAAGGCGTATAACCCACTAAAAGCCCGTGACAAATAGTGAATGACAATTTTATTTAAAATGTGTTTATTTTGAACAAAGTTTTATTGTTGAAAGACTATGTTTGGAAACATTTTTATATGTTTGTGCTTTCATGGGTTAAAACGTGCATATTATGTGTTTTACGTCGAAAATCATTTGAAGCATGCTGGTTGTTAAACGAGTATTACATAAGGCATGCTGTTTGTTAACCTATGATTTTATAGAGAGCATTGATGCTTGTTAATGAGATTGTGAACATTTGAAATCTTATAAACTCGTGAATTTATATTATGCTATTTTCGAAGCATGTTGTTTTTTAATAATGTTTTTGAAAAGGCTCCAAATGCTGAAGGACACGGAGAAGGCATGTGGATAGCCGGGATATAGAAATGATTCCCAATGGTGAAGGACTCAGAGAAGGCATGTGGGTGGCCTAAATCTCGTATATAGGACCCGGTACTGAAGGACTCGGAGAAGGTATTCGGTAACCCAGGATATGATATCTATGTGTACATAGAGGAATGATAGACGTTGTTGTGTTGAGATTACTCCACACAGCTAAGGATATTTGATGTTGGGTGTGTCGAGATTACTCCACCCCAACTAAGGATGTTTTCGACATTGAGTATCGTTGAGCTCTACTCCGCCTCAACTAAGGAAAAATGTTTTGGAAATAAACTGAATTTTCGTGTATCTTATTCTGAAATGAACATATACGGTATGACAATGCCACTTGAGCATGTTTTGCATGGATACAACTTTGAATTGATGTTATTTACGCATTGTTTTAAAATGATTACACTTTGATTAGCTTTCGAGCTAGAGGAAGGTTTTTACAAAACAAGTCATTCCTTGGGCAATCTAGTTCATGCTTTCCCTGTTTTTCTGTTTTTCACGTAGCGAACGAGTCCGAGGTACTTAGCCTACACAGCAACTCAACTGGGCCCTTCATCAGTGTCTAGAATTTTGAGAATTGTAAATATTTGATCTTAAACATGTGTTGTACATATAGAGGGTTAAGGGCGATGTTGAGAAACTTATGTAAATATATGTTTTGAGTGAAAATGTATGTCTGTGTGATAGATTAACCTTGGTAAAAGTATGTTGTTCAATCTTTGTGTATATCTGCTTATTAGGTGATGGTCAAGGTTTAAGGTTCGTAGTGGATGCCGTAAGAGGGTTGGTGTTTGCTTTCCTCACACTTTCTCCTGGGTTACGAGGGTACCTGGGAGGGGGTGTGACAAGTTGGTGTCAGAGCATAATATTTTGGGAAAGGGAGATTGAATGTTGTAAGTTCAAAGTATAAGAGTTGCAGTATAGTAGGATTGCGGGAAATTATTGTTAGTAGACAGACGAGGTAGGCAAGCACACGCCGGAACATTACAAGCTACCAGAGGCTTAGGAAAGTTTGAGGGGAAATTCTGATGATTTTCCAGCAGGTATGAGCTTGTAAAAAATTAAATGTTTATTTGAATAATTCAGTGATTAACTAATAATGTTAAAATAGTATGAAAAAGATCCAGAAAGGAGAGTAGGAATCGGGAGGATTCAAAGCCTATGAGACATAGTATTTATAGGTACCATAGATATTACATATGCTTAAGGTTGGGTACTAGTTAGGAAGATTTTTGATGTAGTCATTATCCAGGGTTCGCCATTGCTGACGATATTAAATATGTGTGAGCTTAGCAGGGCCGCATGTTCTTTGATGACATTGAACATGTGTGAGCTCAATAGGGCTGCATGTTCTTTGATGACTTTGGGCATGTGTGAGCTATGCTAGGTTGTATGTTTAGTCTACTACGGTGTGGTAAACCTGGGTATGACTACAGGATAAACGTTATATTAAGTTTTTAGTATTGGAAATAGAAACGAGTTTTGATGTTGGATAAATTATGATAGTTATAACTGATGAGTTAGTTATGTGCAAGTGATATGAGTAAGACTTGCAGAAGAGGAATCATAACCTAGTGATTAGTTAGTATAGAGTGGGTTGATTCTGAAGCTTTAGATAAGGCTATATAAGAGTAAAGGAAACTCTAGTTAAAAAGAAGAGATTGGTGGATGTAATACCAAAGTAAGACATGGTTGTCAAATATGTAGACAAAAGCCGTCAGGAAGAATATGGCATAGTTCAGCAGTAGTTAAGAAGACTTCAAGTATTACGTCGAGTACATTACATGTTGGTCTTAAGAGTATTTATGTGTAATTAACGCAGAAACAATGCATTCATTTATCTCTGATGTTGGGTTAAATTGGAAAATGAGGGAAAGGTCAATGATTGATACTTTTTGGTGTTATTACTTGTTAGTAAAGTGTGTTGATTTATTAGCTATGCATTCGCTTGTTTCTCGTGTGTTGCTGTGCAAGTCAATAGGAGTTTAAGTTTTTGCCTGATGCCTTGTTAGTGCATACTCCTGTTAATGAATCTGTAACTATAGAGCATGTTTATTATGATTGTGAGTTGGTGATTGATAATGTGGCATTGTTATCTGATCTGTTATATCTTAATCTGATAAAGTTTGATATTATTTTGGGCATGGACTTCCTGTCGAAGTACTATGCTAATGTTGATTGCTTTAAGAAGGAAGTAAGGTTTGTGAAGCCCGGTAGGGTTGAGTTGATCTTTAAAGGAAGAAGGAGAGTTTTTCTTGCATGTGTGATATTGGCAGTGAAGGCCAAGAAGTTGTTGAGTAAGGGTTGTGAAGCGTACTTGGCACATGTGACTTAAATGAAGGTTGAAAAGTTGAAACCAGAAGATGTGCTAGTAGTACGGGAGTATTCAGATGTGTTCCTTAAGGAGTTGTCTAGTTTGCAACCTGATAGAGAGGTGGAGTTTACTATAGATTTAGTACTTGGCACAACTCCTATTTCACAGGCAACATATCGTATGGCACCTACAGAATTGAAGGAGCTGAAGGTGCAACTTCAGGAGCTAGTAGACAAGGGATACATTGGACCAAGTGTACCTCCATGAGGTGCGCCAGTACGATTTGTTAAAAAAAAGTATGACACAATGAGGTTATGTATTAATTACCGTCAGTTAAATAAGGTAACAATATGTAACAAATGCCCTTTGCTTTGTATAGACGATTTGTTTGACGAACTCAGAGGAGCGTCAGTGTTCTTGAAGATAGACCTAATGTTAGGCTATCACCAGTTGAAAGTTAGGGAATCGGACATACCTAAGACGACTTTCCGAACAAGGTATAGACATTATGAGTTTTTGGTGATGCCATTTGGTTTGACGAATGCACCAGCAGTATTCATAGATCTGATGAATAGGATCTTCCATCCCTATCTGGACCAGTTTGTAATTCTGTTCATTGATGATATATTGGTGTATTCTGGAGACAGAGGGAAATATGTTGAACATCTTGGGACTGTTTTGCAGACTTTGAGAGAAAAGAAATTGTATGCAAAGTTCAGTAAATGTAAGTTTTGGTTAGATCAAGGTGTGTTTTTAGACCATGTGGTATCAGCTGCGGGAGTCAGTGTAGATCCTTAAAAGACTGAGGCTATAGACAGGTGAAAACGACCTAAGACTGTGACAGAGGTGCGTAGTTTCTTGGGTTTAGCAAGATACTACAGGAGATTTGTTCAGGGATTTTCCAAGATAGCTTTACCACTCACTAGTTTGACTAAGAAGAATACTAAGTTTGAGTGGAATGAGAAGTGTGAGCAGAGTTTCCAGGAACTAAAGAGGAGATTGGTGATTGCACCTATTCTAGCACTCCCTGAGTCAGGAAAGAAGTTTGAGGTTCACTGTGATGCTTCTCGCTAGGGGTTAGGTTATGTGTTGATGCAGAGTGGTAAAGTAATAGCTTATGCTTCTAGGCAGCTAAGACCTCATGAGAGTAACTACCCTACTCATGATTTAGAGTTAGCTGCGGTTGTTTTAGCATGGAAGATATGGCGGCATTATTTGTATGGGGAAAAATGCCATATCCATACAGATCACAAGAGTTTGAAATATATCTTTGACCAGAAGGAGCTTAACATGAGACAAAGGAAGTGGTTAGAATTGATCAAAGATTATGACTGCACTATTGAATATCATCCAAGGAAGCGAATGTTGTGGCTGATGCCCTAAGTAGGAAATCCAGAGGTGGAGCAAGTTCTTTAAATGCTGTAAGAGTTACTTTGCTCAAGGAATTTAGAAATAGTGCTGCTAGTTTAAAAGTAAGTGAGAAGGGGACGTTGTTGGCACATTTTCAGTTGACACCCAAGCTAGTGGATGACATCATAAGGATGCAGTCAGAAGATCCTATGATTAAGAAACTAATAGGGGAAGTAAAAGCTGAGCAAAGAATGAACTACGAGCTTAGATCTGATGGTACATTGTTGAAACATAATAGAATTTATGTGTCACTGGATGTGGAAGTTAAACAGGCGATTCTTGAGGAGGCACATAGCTCGGCTTATGCAATGCATCCTGACAGTACCAAAATGTATAGAACGTTATGAAAATTCTATTGGTGGCCAGGTTTGGAAAGGGAGATAGCTGAGTATGTGGCAAGATGTTTAGTTTGCCAGCAGGTAAAGCTTGAACGAGAAAAGTCGGCAGGATTATTGAATCCACTCCCTATTCCTGAGTGGAAATGGGAACACGTTACGATGAATTTCCTGTTTGGATTGCCAAGAACTCCAGCAGGTGTTGACGGAATTTGGGTGATTGTTGATAGATTGACTAAGACAACGCGTTTCTTGCCGGTTAAAGCAACTTATACGCTGGATAGATTGGCATGGATGTATGTGGATAAGATTGTAAGTCAGTACGGAGTACCAGTGATTATGATATCAGACAAAGATCCTAGGTTTACTTCTAAATTCTGGATGAGTTTGCAGCAAGCTTTAGGAACCAAGTTGCAGTTCAGTACCGCCTTTCATCCTCAAACTGATGGACAATTAGAGAGGACGATCCAGATTTTAGAAGATATGCTTCGAGCCTGTATTTTGTAGTTCAAAGGTAGATGGGATGTACATTTGTCTCAATGGAATTTGCTTATAATAACAGCTACCAGGCAAGTATAGGTATGACTCCGTACGAAGCATTATATGGTAGACCATGCAGAACACCACTGTGTTGGGGAGAAGTTGGAGAAAGGAAGCTGGTTGGACCAGAGATTGTTCGTAATACAACAGAGAAGGTGAAGATGACCAAAGCAAACCTTAAGTCAGCCAGGGATTGGCAGAAAAGTTATGATGATAATAGGAGAAGAGATCTCGAGTTTGAAGTTGGTGATAGAGTGTTCCTAAAGTTGTTGCCGTGGAAGGAGTTCTAAGATTCAATAGGAAGGGAAAGTTGAGTCTAAGGTATATTGGACCTTTTGAGATCTTGGATAGAGTTGGATCGGCATCATACAGGTTAGCCTTACCAATGGAGATGTCTAAGATCCACATTGTGTTTCATGTCTCAGTTTTAAGGAAATATATTTCTCATTCTACTCATGTACTTGAGGTGAAACCGATCGAACTAAAAGAAGCTCTGAGTTATGAGGAAGAACCAGTTCGAGTGTTGGATGAGAAGGAACAAGTTCTAAGAACTAAGGTGATTTCGTTAGTTATGGTTTTGTGGAGAAATCATGGTGTAGAAGAAGTTACCTGGGAAACCAAGGAGCAAATGATAAAGAAGTATCCACATTTGTTTTTGAGGAATTAGCAGTTATTGAATTTCGAGGACGAAATTCTTGTAAGGAGGTGGTAAATTGTAAGTCGTACTTTTATCTTTGGAAGATGACAAGCAAAGTAGGTGGTTGAGAAAGAGATGGCCAAGAGCCTTTGGCATGAGTGGTGTGTGTGGTCGGCAAGAAGGTGGGCTAGGTGAAGACTTTGGGTAGCCAAGCCCCAAGCATGAAGGTTGATGCATTTGCTTGGTGAAGCATGCGTTCATGAGGGTGAGCTTGGGTAATTTTCAGCTTCAAACTCGGTCTCTTCAGCTCACTATTCACCAAACACCAGACTTTGCTCAAACTACGGGACAACAAACAATCCTTCTGTTTCAGCTTCAATTACACCACGAAACCAACCAGAATTCTATACCAATTCACCCCAGATGTCTTCTTTTACCTCCCCTTGATGCTCAGCTGAAAGATGGAGTCGATTTGAAGTTTGAGAAATGGGATAAGATCAACAACTTCAGCCATATGCACCAAAAAGTTTCCTGCCGACTTAACTCTCCACTATCTCTTTCCTTTTTTTTTTTTTTAATTTACTTATTTTTTTTCCTTTTTCTTTCCTTTTCTTTTTCTTTCTTTTTCTTTCTCTTTCTCTCTTTCTTTCTTTCATTTTAATTTAAAATCTGCTTTTGTGCCCCAATTAATATTCAAAGTCAATTCTAGCTCGGTTTCCTCTTAATGACTTAAAAATTCAACTTACCAAAAATACTTCCAGCTTCCTTCACTTCTTCCTTCAATCTACAAGAGGAAAAACAATTTAGTCCATATCGGTACTACGTACTTACGTTTAACTCTTACGAAAGTAGGGTTTACAAATAGGGTGGCCCTAAAATTGAAAATATTAATCGGTAATTATTCCAAGAATTCCACTCTTCAGATTCCATCATTTGGATCTCAATTCTTCTATTCACCTGGGGAAGGTCGCCAGAGAAAGGTCGGAGATTCTTCTAATCTTCGTGCCATCTAACCAGCCATCCGAGCACGTAAGACAGAAGCAGCAGTCGATGAGAAGCAAGAGACTCTTCTATTTGTCTTTTCTATTCACTTTTTTCCACATTTATATTGATACATTGATGTTATTTGTGTATTAAAACAATTTCTAGTCTTAATATATAACATCATGACTTTCATCTTCTTCCTCTCTTCCACCTTTCACTTATCTTCGGCCATGAGTATCTTTACAGATAAAGACAACCTTATGTTTAAATAATCTCTAAGTATGCATCATAGAGATATGATTAATGTGGCTTACTCACCAAGGGATGGAGTTTATGCATGGGGTTAAGAACATGAACTGAGGATTGTGTGAAAATTCAAAGTAATGATTGGAGCTTTTCCCAACTCCATTATTCTCTACTACATCTTTACCTTTCTCTTTCTTGCTTGCTACTCTTCGAGGGATAAAAACTTCTCGACCTCGTTCTTCTCAACCGAAGATTGTGTGAAAATTCAAAGTAATGATATCTTACTCACCGAAGGATAAAAACTTGTTGCGAGTCTAGATGTGTGATGCATAAGTGGTATTTTAAAACAATTTTTTCCTATTTTTAGCCTAGGTATAAACTAAAAATAAGAATTATTGGTGAGTCCAAGGTCGAACACGGGGATTTTGGCTTAGATTAATTCGTTAGCAAGTATTGATGATCTCTCGTCTATACCAGATCAAAATAAGTTATACCAATTTAGATTATAAAATAAACTAAAGGCGGTGGAAGTAATAGAGTGTAGGATGCACAACAGTTAAAAACAAAAGTGTGATATGAATGGGAAAAATATGGTTAGGGGTCATTATCTTCTCTCCTTCGAATGCCACTTAGGTTTTTCTCCATGTTCTTAATCTTATTTGGATCTCACCTCTTGGTAGACAAGCCACATGATTCATATTTTTATGAAGCATGCTTAAAGATTAATGGAACTTAAGGTTATTTCTATTTCTAAAAAGACTTCTTACTTTGCTAAATGATATCCACAATTACCTATTGTCTTAAACAGTTGAGTATATTTACTTATTTCGATTAGCTAAATGGAAATAAACAATAAGTTCAAATGCATTAAGCAAAATGGAGTAAGTCCTAAGATTTGTTTGTTGGAAATATAATAACTTTACCCCAACCATTGATATAAATTTAGTTACTCATGGCTTTAACAATCAAAGTGGACAAATTAAGAGAAATGAAACTCATGATGCATAGATTAAAATAATGAATATAATAAACTTGTTATAGAAATATTCAATTTCTTGAAATATAAAAGTAAACAACTAAGAAAAGTAGAAAAGATAAGAAAGTAGGGTATCAGGTTGGCGATCACAAGCTCTTGTTCCCGTTGGTCATGGACACGTGCTTCACTACATGCAGTGGTGGAATGGTTGGTCAATGAGAAAATCACTTTCTCGAGCTCTCTATCTCTGGTTGTCTTCTTGGATGGCTTACTCTTAGAGATGGTCGAAGTTCAGGGATTTCAACAACCTTCTTTTTGTCTTCGACATAGGCTATTTATAGAGCCCACATTGTACATTAGAATGTTGACATCTCATTGTTGAGGCTCTGAAAACGATTCCTCTACCCTTCGTCAACTCTGACTAGTAGGTGGTCGATTGCAATACTGTAATCAGTGCATAATATCTTCTAAAGATGTAAGCCTCACACTTAGCTTTAGAGGTTAACAAGCTATAAAGATTGATTTTGGAAGATGACAAGCTAAAGAAAGTAAGTAAAGAGTGGCTGAGAGCCTTAAGGCATGAGTTATCGTGCGTTGAAGGTATGTCATGCGTTGTGAAGGCTGCTATGCATTGGTGAGGGTGTGCTATGCGTTGGTGAAGTGAAGTGTTAGTCGAGGCCAAGTATAAAGGGGATGCGGTTGTTAGAGAGGCATGCGTCCAAAAGTTGAGCGTGAGTAAATGTTCGAGGCTATGCGTTGATGAGGTTATTGGACCAGTAGCTATGCATTGGTTGAAATTCAATAGGGAGGTTGCGTTGGCATTGGCGAAGTATGCATTCAAGGGTGTTATGATTCAGACGTATGGTGCGATGCGTTCAAGCTAGCAACCAAACGTGCTATGCGTCCAAGCTTGCTAGGCGTCCAAGCCAATATCCAAGTATGTTTAGCAGTCACGTTACTTTGTTTAGCGGGAAATAAAATAAAATAAAATAAGATAAAATAAAATAAAATAAAATAAAAGAGTAAGTGGAGATAAGTCGACAGCTTGTTTAAGTGTGTAAAGTTAAGTTTTCAATCATTTTCTTCATCTCAAAAGCTCCAATCGATTCCATATTTCAACTTAGCAATGAAGAGAGGTAGAGGAATCAATAGGCCATTTCAGTCTTCTTTTATCCTCAAAAGGAGTCTAAGGAAAATTCGTGTAGAATTCTAATCGATTTCGTGGTGTAATTGAAGCTAGAACAGAAGGGTTGATTGCTGTTGTGCAATCTGAACAATGTCCGGTATTTGGAGGATAGCGTTCTGTGGTGATCGAGTTTAGGGTTGAGAGTTTGAGGTCGATAAGTTAACTCTATTCTTAACAACTTTTATGAAGGATGTTTGAGCTGAATTTGAAGAGAAATATATAAAATTTATGGTGGAAGTGACTGATATAGATTTGCTAAGCGATTTGAAGCAGCTCGAAGTTAATTGGGAATATCTATCAAATGAAGAGGAGTTATGTTCTGAAATCTTGAGGTAAGCTAGGAAGTACACTTCTTTACAAGTTTCTAGAAGGTAAGAAGTTCTAAATTTGGCTGGAAATGCAATTTGTAACAAATAGAAGTGAGAATAGGAGGGAAGACAGAAGCTGTGGAAGACAAGTATCGTTGGACTGCAAGTAGCGCTAAGAATTTAAGCGTGAATAGCGAGAAAGGTAATGCAGGTGTCGCTAGAAGCCTTGCGTCTCACAATTCTCGCTAGGTATTGCCAAGTATCGCTGCTTAGGTGAGTCTCGCTGGTGTAAACACCTAATTGGTAAGCACGTTCAAAAGCTTTAAGCGAATTAGTATTAATAATTTCATATAGTAAATTAAAAAAAAAAGAGAGAGAGAAGGAAGAGGAAAACTAAAAAGGGAAGAAGATAAAAAGGAAAAAGGAAGTAGAAAAAAGAAAAGAGAAAAAAAAAAAAAAAGAAAAAAGGAAGAGGAAAAAAAAAAAGGGAAAAAAAAAAAAAAGAAAAAGGAAGTAGAAAAAAGAAAAGAGAAAAAAAAAAAAAAAGAAAAAAGGAAGAGGAAAAAAAAAAAGGGAAAAAAAAAAAAAAGAAAAAGGAAGTAGAAAAAAGAAAAGAGAAAAAAAAAAAAAAAGAAAAGATAAGGATGAGTAGCATCGATTATAACTTCCCTTTGGACAGAAAAGTTGCCGACTTCATTCTACTCATTTCCAAACTCAATTCTATGATATTTTTCAGCTGCATGTTGTGGAGAGGTTGAAGAAGAGTTATAGGGTAATTTCATGCAAAGTTTTGAACGATTTCATGGTAGAACTAAAGCTGAAACAGAAGCTCCATCTGCTGTCGCGCAGCTCGAATCAGGTTTGGTGTTTGGTGAATATCGAGCTGAAGAGATTGAATTTTGGGCTGAAAGTTTAAGGTTAGTAAGTTACTCAATTTTGAACAACTTTTATGAAGAATGCTTGAGTTGAAATGGATTAGAAACATGTAAACTTTTAGCTGGAAGTTACTAAAACGAAATTCCTGTGCAATCTGGAGCAGCGCGGAGAAAACTTGCAATATCTGACGAACCAGGACGATTTAAGCCACGAAATTTTGAGGTAAGCTAGAAGACATGTTTCTATACAAGTTTGTAGAAGGAAAGAAGTTCTAAATCTAGCTAGAAATATGACTTTGAATTGACAGAAGTGAGAACAAACAAGAAAGGAGGAAACTCTACTGTCGGGTGTCGTTTGGAAGCAGGTAACGCTGAGAATTGGAGCGTGAGTAGCGACACTGGTCTCGCTGGTCGTGTAAAGAAGGATTTTCTCTCACAAATCTCACTAGCTCTCACTCATTATCGCTCATCAGGTAGTCTCGCTGGTATCGCTCATGCTGGTGTCGCTAGTGCCGTGACCTGTTGTGTAGTTTTGTTAGTAAACTCGCTAGTAAGGTGAAATCTCGTTGGTAATCTCGCTAGTGACATAGAATCTCGCTTATTATGTGTATTTTAGGAAAGAAAGGGAGTCTTGGTGGTGAATCATGATTAGAGTTTAAGTATGCACGTTTAATGATCATGTAAAGGAAGTTTAAGGAAAATGTAACGTGAGGAATGTGTATTTACAGGCCAAGAAGAGCTCGGAAAGGCATATAATCTGCTCAGGGCCTAAGGACAAGTTGTGAGTGATACTTTTCTTTCTTTGAAAACTAAGTTTATTGAAAATGTTTAGTTTGGTTTTTCTTATGAGTTATGGCTTTGAGATAAACTGTTTTCTTGAAAAGCATGATGTTTGATGATATTGTTCACAAGGCATGTTTTATCCGTTTTCTATAAGATGTTGAATGGCATGCTTTGAAATGTTGTTTATCGTAATATATCTGAGTTTCATGAAAGATTTTCACGTGAACTATTTACGTATAATACTGGTTTCTAAAATGTTTTAGAGGAGGCTCAATGCTGAAGGACATGAGAAGGCATGTGAATTTCCCCGGGACCCAGTACTGAAGGACTCGTAGAAGGTACTTGGGCAACCCACCATATTCCTATATGCACATAGAGGTTGTGATGTTGGGTGTGTTGAGTCTTGCTCCACCCCAACTAAGGTTGTTATCGACGTTGAGTGCGTTGAGTTTTACTCCGCCTCAACTAAAGATGTTTCCGACGTCGGGTGCGTTGAGTCTTGCTCCGCCCTGACTAAGGGAAAGTTTTAAGAACGAACTGTTTTTCGTATACGATCATTTTGGCATGAACGTATGTGATTTGTTTACGTTGTTGAAATTATGACTTTACAGAAATGATTATTTGAACCACGATTACGTTTATGGCGTTATTATGATTTTAACATGCCTGTTTTTCGAACAAAAGATAGTTTTACAAAATTAGTCACTCACGGGGCTTTTAGCTCACGTTTTCCATGTTTTCTTTTCCTCCAAGGTAGCAAGGACGTTCCTGGTCCATTGCCTACTCCAACTCGCCCTACTTAAGCTTCGAGTTTCCAAAAACAGTTTATTTTCTCGTTGTTGTACGTGTAAATAACTTAACACTGGTGGCATGTAGATTTAGTTGTTTATAAGTGGGTTATGAGAGAGTATGTTATAAAAGTGTACTGTGGACGGGAAGGATTATTATATTATGATCATGCGTTAATATGGCTGAATTCTATGAACGTATACGTATGGAATTTTGTGCAGGAAGTTATGTAAGATGGGGCAATATGCATCACAAGAGGGGTGATGTATATTGTCTTCACATCTCCTTTCAGGTTAAGTAGTAATCAGAGAGGGGGTGTGACGGCTGGTCTCGCTCACCCTGGTATTGCTAGTGCCGTGTGGTTGTAGTTCAATCTCGCTAGTAGTCTCACTAGCTATGTAGAATCTCGCTCATTAAGGTTTATGCTATTGAATTGTGGTCTTGGTAGTGGGTTATTGATCAAGTATGAATGGTTAAAGTTTGTTGGTTATGCTAAGGAAATCTTAAGGAAATCTAACAACGAGAAATGTATGATTACAGGCCAAGAAGAGCTAGGAAAGGCATATAAACCGCTAAAAGGGTCAGGACAAGTAGTGAGTGATATTTAAAATGTGTCTATCTTAAACAAAGTTTCATTGTTGAAAGTTAATATTTGAAAGCATGACTATATGATTGAAAGCTTATGAGTTTACTATGCATATCATGCGTTTTATACTGAAAAACATTAGAGCATGCTGGTTGTTGAATGAGTTTTATGAAAAGCATACTGGCGATAATATATGATGTTTTCAAAACATGTTGTGTATTTTATAAAATCTTTGAAAAGGCTCCCAAAGCTCAAGGACTCGGAGAAGAAAAATGGGAAGCCGGAATATAGAAAAGGTACCCAACGCTGAAAGACTCGAAGAAGGCGATGGGTAGCCGAAATATAGAAAAGGTACCCAACGCTGAAGGACTTGAAGAAGGCATATGGGTAACCTGGATATAGAAATGGGACTCCAATGCTCAAGGACTTGAAGAAGACATATGAGCAGCCCAGATTATAATACCTATGTGCACATAGAGGAACGTACGACGCTGATGTGTTGAGATTACTCCACACAGCTAAGGATAATCGACGTTGAGTAGCGTTGAGCTCTGCTCCGCTCAACTAAGGGAAAGGATTTAAAATGTTTTCGATATTGAGTAGCGTTGAGCTCCACTCTGCCTCAACTAAGGGAAATGATTTGAAACAAACGGAATTTCTGAGTATCTTTTTCTGAAATAAGCATGTATTGATTTGACAATGGCATTTAAGCATGTTTTGTATGACTATGACTTGAATTAATGTTTTATACGCATTGTGTTTAAATGTTTCTACTATGATAGTTTTCGAGCCAAAGAGGTTTTACGAAACTAATCACTCACTAGGCAATCTAGCTCACGCTTTCTTTGTTTTTTGTTTCCAAGTAGTGAGCGAGTCCAGGGTGCTTAGCCTACGCAAGATCTCGTCTTGGTCTACTATCGATGTTTAGTATTCTGAAAATTGTAAATATTTGAACTGGATTATGTGTTGTACATATAGAGAGGGTTAAGGGAGTTGTTGTGTATTATGCTATTATATGACTGAGTGAAAAGGATGTATGTATGGCGAGTTAACTCTGGTGAATGTATGAAGTTGATTATGGTTTATAACTGTTTATTAGGTAAGTAGGAAAAGTTTATGGTTGACAGTGGATGTCGTAAGAGGGTCGGTGTCTACTATCATCACACTTCTTCTTGGGTTAGGAAGGCACCTAGGAGGGGATGTGACAGAAGATTAGGCTATAGGTGTGAAAAGCGCTTGAAAAATGCTTTTTATTCCCTTAAATTAAGGGAGTTTATATTAGATTTCACTTGTTTACTAGTGGTTTTCAGGTTAAAGTAAAGGAAACTAGAATTAAAAGCCAAAAGATAAAAACCGAGCCAAAATCCAACGAAAAAGAGAAGAAAAACACAAAACTGCCAAAAATAAGGCAGCACCGTGGGCCGGTACGGCTCTGCCACGATGCTTGTTCCTAAGGCCAGCCTTGGACTTCAGCGCAGCAAATCCGGCTAGGATATTATGACGCACAGCGTGGCAGCGCCATCCAGCAGTGCGGCAGTGCCACCTTTCAATGCCGGTCAGCGCCACCTAATTTGAAGAATCTATATTTTTGGAAAGAATTTTGGGCGGCCAACTCTATAAATTGGAGGGTTTCCAGCAGCCTAAACATCAATCTACACACCAAGAGACACAAGAAGAAGAGAATTAAGAGAGAATTCATTAGAGAGTCCAAAGAGTGAGTTAGCTACAAGGAAGAGACAAAAGAGTTCGAGAGAGGGTTGGTGTCGTTCAAGTTTCCGACATGAAGACCAAGGACATCTTAACGGTTCCTCCTCAGTCAAAAGCTCCTTTTCAGTAGAGCTTCCCTTTCTTTACACTATTTCTTTGCTTATATTGTTGTGAACATGTTGCTTAAAGCTATGAGTGGCTAAACTCTTTAATTTTAGAGTATTGATCAATTGTTTATGAAGTTATGTTGATATTGTAGACTATTCATGGTTTTGTTGTAATGATTATGCTTTTTATTGTTATTGTGCTTAAATTCTTGTTGAATGGCTATATTTGAATCTTAGGTTAGATCTATGGTTGAGATAATCGTATGTCTAATTGGATCTATAACAATGAATTGTTGTTAATCTATCATGAAAATAGTCAGGTTAACAATGAAAGTTGCTAAAGACTACTCTTAATGCCATGTAATTCGTATTGGTTTCAAGAAATTAGTAATCAATTGAGTTGCATGAGAAAATGTTGTTTTTGAAATAAAATAACTAGGATTTATGTTTCTAGACTTAAGCATATGAATTGTAATAAAATCCATGAACCCTAGAATATTGCATAACGAAGTAAACAAGTATTCATTATCCTAGAACTCTCTTTGACTCTTGTGTTTCTTATTTATTTGCTTTCCTTTTTAATCTTTCTAAAACACAACTTGAATTCAAATCCTCAAATAAAATTGATTCAGTTCTAGAATAGCTAAGTAACTTAAACCTTCCCAATTGGATTCTAAGTGGAACCATATTTGGATTTAACCATCTTATATTATAACTTGACTGGTAGATTTGCGGTAAACACGAAAAGTGCGCATCAAGTTTTTGGAGGTGTCAGAGATTCCAAAGCATGCGTCTCAAGTTCTTTGGTTATGTGTTAGACGTTGCACGCATGCATTTAATTTAGGCACTTTTCCTACAAAAGATCAAGCGTCTTAGAGTAATTTAATCTTTAGTAAACAAGTCTTACGTAATTCACCATGTTGAACACAGAGAAGATTTTTGTCAACAATTTATATCAAGTTTGCCGCATGATTCATTAAATTCTCTCCATTATTCTAAGAAAAGAACTATAATAACTTATATCTTTATAAGTTATCACACCCCAAAATTTAGAATAATGCTTATTCTCAAGCATATATTTTACTAAGGAAATTCATTGCAAACTCAACTCTCTCTTTTTACATTGACAATCCCTCAACATTCTACACTCTTAAGTTCACCCTGGAGCTACACTACTCTCTTTACCTTATTCACTTCCTTCAGAAACGTTTTTTACGTTTAGATGCGGCAAACTTTTCTTCAGAAACATTTTGCTCAACTTCACTCATTTTGTTTTTCATTTTAGACAGTGCGTCCAACAGATGAAACTATAAAATTTTCCTTTCACTTTGTTATTATTGTCACTTTATTTTATTTTATTATATATATATATAAGAAGGGAATTGAATCCTGGTAGAAGTGTGTGATTGCGTTCTTTGATTTCTTGAAAGAATTAAAAATATTAATTAATTAATTAATTATATATATATATATATATATATAAGAAGGGAATTGAATCCTGGTAGAAGTGTGTGATCGCGTTCTTTGATTTCTTGAAAGAATTAAAAATACAAATAATTAATAAAAGGTTAAGCTACATACCTTTGCTGATCCATAATTTCAGCAAAATTTCTTCGCGAACTGATAGTCTTCTCCTTGTAGTCTTTCTTTTCCAAGAGATCTTCCTTGCTATGACTCTTGCAAGAATCAGGTTTGTGGGAACCGCTTCTTGAAAGAATGAGAAAAATTTTTCTAAGAAAATTATTGGGAGTGACAGTTTTAGAGTAATTGTAGAGACTATTCTTGCAGAGAGTATTATGCTCTATGAGGGTTCCCAAGGGCCCTATTTATAAAACTTTATGGGTTACTCCTAATCCGATTAGGATAACTCCTCTGTGAAGACATTTAAATTAAATATTTAATAATATCTAATATTAATAAATATTTATCCAAATAATATCTCATATTAAAAAGTTTAAAATATTTAAATCTTGCTTAAATATTTATTTTCTACAAAGTCTTTTAATTTGAATCTCATCCAAATTAAATAATTAATTATTTGAATCCAATTCAAATTAATTAATTAATTCTTTCTCTATTTATTTATATGGATTTCATCCAAATAAATAATTAATTATTTGAATCATATTCAAATAAATTAATTCTCCATATTATAAAGTTATAATTTGAATCTCATTCAAATAAACTTTATAATAAATCATTTAATTATTTGTATCCAATACAATTAATATTTTCCCTCGTGAATTTGAACATTTTAAATTTTTCTTTCAACATAGTTGATTCTTGTTGGTCCGTGGTGAGCTAGCAAGGGGACCTTATGGATGTACAAATTATAAGCTCTAATGATCCAAGATTAATTAACTAAACTTTTTAATTAAAATAATCTTCATTCATTAACTACAGAGCAAACCACTGTAGACCCATAGTTGAACTCTTATGCACTGTAGGACAAGTTGTGTCCATGGATATAATCAGTATAAGCAAATCAATCCTTTACAAGTTGTTCATAATTATAGCTAGGTCAAATGTCGTTTCTCCCCCTGTAATTACCTCTTATCCTTAAGTACCACTAATTTCTCTAATGAACAATTTGTTTATGGTCTAACCATAAATCAAGTCCCTCTCAAGCCAGTGAGAGGGTGGGGCCCCTTGTTCAAGACCCGAAATCAATACTTATGGGAATTACTCATTTACTTACCCTATCTAGGAAGGAGTGAATTTCATCTTATGAAGTATGTTCCCAGCTCCCCATTTAATCAAATCTCCAAAATGATAGGCTTATTGAGTTGGCAACTCGGGCTAATCTCACCCATGCAAATCAAAGGACTGACCTCATAAACAGGAGTTCATAAGTCACTCAGGATTAAGATTAAGTCACACATGATCATCCTATGAAATATTAATCTCATCAATTAACAGATTTACAAAGAGAGATTAAATATTTTGCAGTCCAGTCTTATACAAACTCTTTGTATAAGATACCCCCACTCACATGTCTCCATATGAATGGTTTGGATCAAACCATTTGTAACTATTACAAAGTGGGCTGTATTCATAGTGTCACCAGGATAAAGCACCCAACCTTATCCATATACTATAAACCTTTAGGTTATTTCTTGAACATGATTCACCTATATGTCAACTACATACTTGTTCAAGGCTTCATGCAATAACCTTGGATATTTTCGTTAATGGATAAATTAATATTGCATAATTAATAATTAATTAATTAACTAACCAATTACGAGGTTTTAGGGCACAAATCCCAACAATATATATATATATATATTGAAAGATGTCTTGATTGAGGTTACCCACCTATGTTTTGACATACCAACTATGGGATGCATGGAGATAGCCAACTACGAGCAATTGCCTTTCTTAACTAAACTCTTATCTTAACTAGGTTTCCTAGCTAGACATTGAAGTTTGTTATTTATTATTGACAACCAGTTGATCCTTGTTACCTACCTTCTTCGTTTTGACATATCAACTACAGGGTACATGGAGGTAATTGATGTGCCTTGAAGAATGGGTGTCATATGAAGGAGTTAGTAATGTAAATGCGAAATCAATTAGGATCTAAAGCACTTTAATAACATCAATTTTGAAGATTAAACATGTTTGTTTTCAAAACCGAAAAAGCAGAGGAAAAATACTTACTTGTTGTAGCTCAAAATTGATACAAATTTCTTCAAGTTTTTGATCATGAACACTTTGTGGACCACCACAAGAGTCTTACTCGTTATTTTCTGGTATTATAACAGATTGTGGGATCCAAATTGTAATGAATTTGGAGCAAATTTGGGGAGAAAATCTAGTTTTGGAGAGTTTGGAGTAGGTGAGAATTTCCAACAAAATTCACCAAAATTACCAACCCATTTTCCAAATTTTCTTCTTCTATTTAAATAAGAAACCATGCAAACTATCTTTACATGGTAATTGACACCAAACATGGTGAATAACGTGGTGAAATTGAAAATAGAAGAAAGTTGAAGATGAGGTTAACACTTCCTACTTCAACATGCAAAATGGGAAATTCCAAAATTCAATTTCTCAAATTAAATTAAATTTCCTATTTCTTTTAAAATAAATTCCAATAATCAATTTTTTAAATAACATTAATTTAATATAAAATTAATTTAAATAATAATTAATTAAATAATTAATAAATTAAATTAATATTTAATTTAAATTGATAATTTTTCCACTTTTCCCGGAAATTTCAAATTCGATGAATCTCTATTCATCTGAAAAAATATTTAAATCACATTTAAATATTTTTAGCTTTCCAAATTCATTTAATTCACAATTAAAACAAACAAACTATAAAATTTACTCCTTAATTGAATTTGTACGACTTCAAATTCTTTAAACACACTGTTCTAAGGTTTAATCCATGAGCTAACGAGGGGAGCTAATGAACCTATAGATTATGAGCTCCAACGATCCAAAATTAACCGGCTTAAACTCTTTAACCTAGTTAATTACCACTCGTTATCTATCAAGACATTCCACTATAGCCTAGTAGCTGCAATTTCCTCACTGTAGATATATTTCTGTCCACTTGATATAACCATGATTAATAAGTCGATTCTTCACTAGTTGTTCGTAATTATAGTTGGGTCAAAATTACTGTTTTACCCCTGTAATTACATCTCGTTCCTTAAGTCACATTGACCCTCTAATGAACAATTCGTTTGTGATCCAACCATCAAACTGAGTCCCTCTTGGCCCAATGAGAGGGTGGGACCCCTTGTTCACTACCCAAAGTTAGCACTTAAGGGAACAACTTCTGTACTAAGGTAGGGATAAATTCCATCTTGTAGGAGTATGTCCCCAACAGACTAAAGGATAATCTCAAACAAACTGGACTTCATAGTTAGCTCATGCTTAAGATCGAGTTACATAGGTCATCAGGTTGAAATAATCAGTTTTAACAGTAAACAGTGTTATAGGGTACAAGTGATTATTTCATTGTTCGGTCTAATGCAAACTCATTCCATAGGATGCCCCCACTCACATTTCTCTACATCAACTATATAGGATCATATCGTTTGTATCAAATAGAAAGTGGATTGCATTTATAGTGTCCCTAGGATAAGATAAACAACCTTATCCCTGTACTATAGACCATTTTGACTATTGCCTAAACTTGATCCACTTTTATGTCTACACATAAAGTCTAAGTATTCAACCTATAGCCAGGGTTCTTAGTGTATTGGATTTTACAATTCACATACTTAATAACAACTTTAATGAATAAATCTTGATAACAACACTATTGAGAATAAGTTCCAAAATTTAAAAACTACGAGTTTTAGGACATAACTTGTGAAACCCGGAATCTTGACCTAGTAGCTTAATTATAGTGAAGATAAGAAATTAGAAAAAATTAAGGGAGAACTTGAGTACAAGCCTGTGGAGTTGGTAGCATGGTTGGGAGTTAGTTTTGACGATTAAACACATCTTGTTGGGGAAAACACCATGTTGGATGCGTGGTGCAGGTACTCAATGCATGGTGAAGATTTTTCGGGAGAATTTTGACTAAGTGTTGAGGTATGGAAAGGAATCTTAAGCCATAGAGAGGAGAGTCGAACACATCGTTCAAGTGGGAGAGGGGAGTCTCACTAGTTGAAATGTTGAATGTATAGTGTATACTACAAGGGACACTTAGCTAAGTATTGGATGACTTTAATAGTTGAGAAGAAAACCCTGAGGAAGAGAGGTAAGGGTTGGATGCATGGAGTAGGGTTTGGTCAGGAAAGGATCAACATGGTTTGAGAAAAGGAGGAGAACTAGTAGGTTAAGCTTCTTAGTAAAGAGGAAAACGCATGGAAAGATTATCAAGCTGAAAATTTTTGCTAAGTATAAGGTGGATGAGGTAAGTTGGACACATACCCTATAGGTGGAAGGAAAAATAGTTAAGTGTTGGTGGTTGAAGTTGGAAGCAAGGTAAGTGTGTGTAAGAAAAGAAGTGTGAAACGCATAGAAGAGAAAAGTTGGAAACATAGGCTTGGAGAGGGCACCATGGACGCATAAGAAGAGTTTACAAGAAGGACTTACATTTTTCAATTGCATCGTACCATACGATGGGAGGGGTTTGTACCTCCTTTAGATATCTCGAGCCCCGGTGCTCCTAATGTCGAGCTAGAATGACTGCTACCGTGGAATCTGCGATCACACATGAGTACCTCGCCTTCCAAAAAAAGTAGCTGCTAATTGGCACTAATGCTAATGGTGACCATCGATCAAAAAGGACTTCAGAGACAGCAATCGAATTTAAAAAAAAATTTAAATAAATATAGGGCCAACTCTTCTAATTCCATTACTCCTCTAAACTTACTACGCTACCCAACCTGTTGATAAAAGGTCAAATTCTGCAGGGCAGCAGGCACGAAATGCCGATCAAATCCGTTAAAGTTTGCCTAAGTTGCAAGCAAACAAGAAGATTTGACTGAGTTGATGATGGATCGGATCTCGAAAGGCGAGAGGCTTTCATAAAGATGTATGAGAAATGAAGGGTCGAGAGAGGCTTATTGCACGATCCAACAAACTCCACTAAGCTAATAAATGTTGCATAAGAGAGTGGGAGGCCGACCCCTGCCCATCTGGAGGTGCACACCCATTTAGAAAGATATAAAAAGGGGTAAAGAGAAAAGAAAATGGAGAACTACCAAATCCAAGTCATTGGATTTGTTCGTACCATTCTGTTATCGATCACTGCTGGTTTGGTTGGTGAGTCACCCCAGAAAAGCATTGAGAAAGGTCAACCATATATGTTTTATGAAATGATCAGCGATCTCATTTATGCTATGCCCTGCGTCGTGTTCGTCTGTGTTTATTGAGCCTTATTCACTGAAGCGCCATGCGTTTTGCTTCGCTTTATATTTATAGAAGAGAGAGATGTCTTTCCGAGTGAAAAGCAAGCGCAAGTGATAAAAAGTCTCGTCCCTTGCGTGTTCGCGCGAACAACTAGAAAATGTGATCTCATTAGGTCATTAGTGAAAGAAGGACCAATAACGAACCTATCCTAAAGGAGAAGGAGGAGTAGGAGAAGTTAGTCTTCTTTGAAGATCGAGGAAGAAATCAGACAATTATGTCATTCGAAAGAAGTCTTCTACAGAGGGAAAGCCTATTATGAGTAAGTGGAGAGGAAAGATCTCCAGAGATTCTTATCTCATTCCATTCCAATGGCTCGACCAGTAACCAATTGCGAAAACTAAAAAATCCATGGTTTCCCGGTAGAACCCTATTTCGCCCAAGTTGTTGTGAAACTGGAAAAAAGAAGCGGTTTTTCGCACAACTTGCTCATAGTGCAGGTCCCACTTGTATATTGTATTTGGCCGAAGAAGCATCGGACAGGTTGGAGTTCTTACCTTCTTGGGACTCTATGGACCAAGATCCGCTTTCATTATATGGGCAACATCGATCGACTTTAGTAGATCATATGGATGTAGAAAAAGCTTAGGATTTGAATAAATTGGAAACATCTCTTTTCCATTTCTATTTACCCAGTTCATATTTTTTATTTTTTAGTGTGTTCCCAGGAAGAATTTGATCTCGGGATACCACCTAAATAACAGCGGCCAGAGGGTCAAATAGGTAAGGAAGAAAGAGTCTGAGGTCGGGTCAGACGATATACATCTTGGTTGGTTTTACCACTACTAGAGATTGGACATATATTCAATCTTTATTCGGTGAGACAGAAAAGAGATTATTATTTCATTTCAATAGTTGCAGAAAAAGCCCTTCTTTTAACTTCCTCCCAGATACACGGCTTACATACCCGGCTCAACATTCTTGGAAAACAATCGAATCGAGTGTCTGAAGGAAAATTAGCCATTCAATCTTGTAAACTAATCGAGACCGAAATTGAAAAAAGAGATACGAATGGGGAGGAATAACCAATTGATGAAGGAACATGAAACCATTCTGTTTCAATAGAGGTACGAGAAACGGTTGGGGGCAATGAAGTAGGTGAAGTGGTTGGGTTTTGCGAGCTGTTCCAACCATGGCTAGATGTGATTCCAAGAGCCGAACGAGAACGAATACCACATAGAAGAGTCAAGACCAGGCTCCCTAATAGAATGTTTAACCGATCCATTCCGGATCGATTGAATTGGTACGGAAATTTTAACATGGGAAAATCACAGAAAACATAACTTATTTGAATAACCCGGTGACCTACCAATTGTAGAAATAGGATCTTTGGCAAGCAATAAGCACTTAAATTGTAAGATCCTAACTCAGAATTCTTAAGATGGCTAGTAAGGAAAGAAATAAGACTAATTGAACGCATAATATTAGGAAAGAAATGGATATTTCACTAAGAGTGAGAATGAAAGATGGAAGGCATAGTTTGGGAATTAGTTAAGTGTTTAAATGTATTTCGAGCATAGCTCGGTTAATGCATGGATGGTAACGCACTAAAGTGTGGTACCTTAATTTAGAGAGAATTTGATATTGAATTTTGAAAAAGGAAACAAGAATCAGGAAAAAGAGGAAATGCATGGCTCACAATTAGTCTTGGAAACTAACAGGTTATGGGATTAGCTTTGAAGGGTGTTAAGTTAGAAAAAAAAGAGAAGCCAAAGAACCTTGGGGAGTGAATAGCATGGGTTGAAGGTTTATTATGTATTAGTAAGGATTTTGGTGTTGATAAAGAAGTCTATGCCCAAAGACCAAATGTTTAAGGCAACTACGAACGAAGGGTTACTGTGTGTTGAGGGGTGACTACTAGCTATGCGTTGAGGAGCTCAATTTCGTGGTAAATGGATATATGATTTTGATTTTGGATAAACGCATAGGTTATAATTAAAGAGTTCAAAGAGTAGGAAGTTGGACGCATAGTACGATGTGGTAAGGTACAAACGATAGTAGTATGCATTTAGGACACTGACGCCTAGCATGATGCGGTGAAGAAATGGTTTCAAAGGTATCATGGCGGAAGGTAAAGGAAATTTGGTGAACGCACAAGGGTAGTATGATTAAATGAAAAGTTTGTATATTGGAATATGTTAGACGTATAAGATAAGCTTATAAGGGCTAGGTGGCTTCAACAAAACTTGACACCTTATAAGCAGGAGGTGTTAGAAGTATGTTAAGTATTTCATGCAAGGTGACGCTTGGATAAATGCATGATTGGTTAAACATGCAGCTTGACATGTGGCAAGCAAATGGCAAAAAGGGAGAAGTAGTATGACCACCCCTCTACTCCAACACTATAAAAAGGACATTGAGGGAAAAGGAGTGACAGATGATGCTGAAGTAAGAATCCTTGAGAGAAAGAAGGAATTCTGGTGTCCGTAATAGAAGTCTGCGACCAAAGAAGAAGATATTCCAGACAACTTAGCTATATCTTATGTTAAAGAAGTTGTCTTGCGTCAAAAAGGGTCAGTCTTACGTTTAAGTATCAAGGTGAACAATGCGTCCAAGTGGGACCTTGTGTGGTCGACGCATCCAAAAGGGAAGTAAGAAAGAGTTGGGAAGCACCTCGCGTTAGCTATCAACCTTGCATCCAAGGGCAGGTTTGCGACCAACCGTGCATTGGAAGCTGCTATAAAGAGAAGAGAGCAGATGCTATGCGTTGGTAAGGCTATTTTGTGTTGAAGAGCTGTTGTATGTGATGGATTGCAGCTATGCGTTGAAGGTTGTTGCCATGCGTTGGAGGTAGTGTGTATGTAGTTTGCTACTGTGGGCGTTGGAGGTAGCATGCATTGAGGGTTGCTATGTGTTGGAGAGTTGGTGCAGTGTGTTGGTGAAGAAGTCTGCAACGGCTAACTTATTTTAAAAGAAAAGAAAGTGGAGGTTAAGTCGGCAGCATATATATATATGAGTGGATTGAGTGGTTAATTATTTTAAACAAATTCCAGAGCTCGAGTCGATTCCATTTTGCAGACGAGCAATGAGGGAAGGTAGAAGAAGGTGTTCATATCGAATTCAAGTAGAATTCTGTTGGTTTTGGTGGTGTAACTGAAGCTGGAACATAAAGTTTGATTGCAGTCATGAAATTCGAGCGTTGTCTAGTGTTTGGAGAAGAGCGAGCTGAGGAAGTCGAATATAGGGTTGAAATTTTGAGGTTAGTAAGTTAACTCAATTTCTAATCATTTCTATGAAGGATGTTTGAGTTAAATTTGAAGGGAAATATGTAAAATTGTAGGTGGAAACGACTACTACTGATTTGTTAGGCGATTGGGAGCAATTTGGTGTTATTTGGAAATATCTCTCTAACAGAGAAGAATTACGCTTTAAAATTTTGAGATAAGTTAGAAAACCTATTTCTTTACAAGTTTGTAGAAGGGAAGAAGTTTTGTATTTGGCTGGAAATACGATTTTTATCAGGTAGAAGTGGGAATAAGAGGAAAAGAGGAAATTGTGGCTGTTGGGTGCCTCTGGAGCTGCGGTGTCGCTGAGAAGTAAGAGAGTGAGTAGCGAGACGAGTGTTGCTGGTAGTGCAGAGAGCTATGCGTCTCACAAATCTCGCTGAGTGTTGCTAGGTATCGCTACCCTAGGTGAGTCTTGCTAGTCTCCCTCACTATGGTCTCGCTAGTGCTGTATATTTGTAGCCCAATCTCGCTCATTATGAGTTGTTTTGGGAGAAGCGAGTCTCAGTGATGAAGCATGCTTGGAGTTCAATTATGCCAATTTAATGATTATGGAAAGGAAATTTAGGGAAGCCTAACACGAGAAACGTATATTTACAGGCCAAGAAGAGCTAGGAAAGGCGTATAATCCGCTCAGGGCCTAGGACAAGTTGTGAGTGACACGTTTCTTTCTCTAAATGATTTTATTTAAAATGTTTTGCCAGACTTTCTTATTAAATGTAATTTTATGATGATTTATTTCAAGATAAGCATGATGGCTGGTTATTCTCGATTTTAAGGCATTGTTGAAAAACATGTTTATAAGATGCTATTTATTGGGAAACGCTCTATTTTCCATGAAGGGTTTTTCAATGAACTGTTTACACAAAACATACCTATTTGTAAAATGTTTTCTAAAGGACTCAATGCTGAGGGACATTGAAAAGGCATCTGAGTTTCCTAGGGACCCAGTACTGATGGACTCGGAGAAGGTACTTGGGCATCCCAAGATATTCCTATGTGCACATATAGATTGCGAACGTTGGGTGCGTTGAGTTTTGCTCTGCCTCGACTAAGGGAAATATTTGTTTTCGACGTTGGATGGGTTGAGTTTTGCTCAGCCTCGACTAAGGGAAATATTCGTTTTCGATGTTGGGTGCGTTGAGTCTTGCTCCGCCTCGACTAAGGGAAATTATAATACAAAAGAAGATTTGATGCGGTTGTAGACTGTTTTATTTAAAAGACCTGGCTTATGTTTTATCTCAAGGCTTAACAAGAGTTGTATACAAATGTTATGTTTGAGCATAATTTGATTTTTTGAGTTATCTTTTTTTGAAATGAACATATATGATTTGACAAGGGTATTTAAGCATGCTTTTATAATAGTTATGACCTGAATTAGTATTTTACACACGTTGTGTTATAATGTTTTATTTATGTTTGATTTTCAAACCTAAGATAGTTTACAAACTAGTCACTCACGGGGCTTCCAACTCATGTTTTCCATGTTTTCTTTTCTACCCAGGTAGCGAGGAGGTACCCGGTGCTTAGCCTACTCCAGCTCGCCTACTTAAGCTTCGAGTTATCAGAAAATATTCTACATTGTGGTTGATGTATGTGTGAATATCCTAGCATATGTGGCATGTAGATGTAAATACTTATTCATTGGGATGTGAGATTGGATATTATATAACTATATTGTGAACGAGTTGGAATACTTGGTTATGTAATATGAGCTTTTATGGTTTGAATTTGTGAGCAGATATGAATGTCATATTTTCACAGGATATTCAGGTATAGTTGGGCAGTGAACTTCACAAGAGGGGTGATGTTTGCTGTCCTCACATTTCCTCTCGGGTTATAGAGGATAATCTGGGAGGCAGTGTGACACCCAATACTGAAGGACTCGGAGAAAGCATGTGGGTAGCCAGGATATAGAAATGGTTTCCAATGCTGAAGGACTCAGAGAAGGCATGTGGGTAACCTCAGTATAAAGATAGCCACCAATGTTGAAGGACTCGGAGAAGGCATGTGGGTGGCCTAAATCTCGTATATGAGACTGGGTACTGAAGAACTTTAGAAGGTATTGGGGTAACCCAGGATATGATATGTATGTGCACATAGAGGTATGATAGACATTGTTGTGTTGAGACTACTCCACACAACTAAGGATATTTGACGATGGGTGTGTCGAGATTACTTTGTCCTAACTAAGGATGTTTTCAACGTTGAGTAGCGTTGAGCTCTGCTCCGCCTTAACTAAGGAAAATGTGATTGGAATTATTCTACTTACATGGTTTTCCTTTAGAAATGATACGAATGTGGTTTGATAATGTTACCTGAGCATGATTTTTCTGGACATGGAAACGATTTATTACTACTTATTTATTTTCATAACTTGATTACAGTTTTTTATTTAATTATGAATTAAGGAAGTTTTTTACAAAACAAATCACTCACTGGGCAACCTAGCTCATGTTTTTCCTTGTTTTCTGTTTTTGCAGGTAGTGAGCGAGTCTAAGGTGCTTAACCTACACAACAACTCGTCTGGGCGCACCATTAGTGTTTGGAATTTTGAGCATTGTAAATATTTGATCTTAAACTTGTGTTGTACATATAGAGGGTTAAGGGGCGGAAGTTAGTAAACTTGTGTAAATTAAAGGTTGAATGTAAATGTGTATTATTATGTTAACTTAACTCTAGTTAAAGATTGATGTTCAATTATTGTATATATATCTACTTATTAGGTGGTTGGTCAAGGTATAAGGTTGACAGTAGATGTTGTAAGAAGGTCGGTGTCTGCTGTCCTCACACTTTTTCCTAAGGTAAGAGGGTACTTAGGAGGGGGTGTGACAAGTTGGTATCAGAGCATAAAGTTTATGGAAGTGTGGTCATGCATAGTAGTTAGAAGCATGTTGATTTTTTGATATATTGATGTGATAATGTGTTATAGGAAACATGCCCAGACAGACCCAACGAGGTAGGCAAGTAGACGTCGGGACGACGCACCCCACCAGTGACGTGAGGGAGGCCTTTAAGGGAAAGTCTAGTAACCCTCAGGTGAATGTGAACATGGAAGAGCAAATTTTCAATAGAATAGCATAAAGACTAGTAGCTAATGTGGAGTCAGCTTAGGGGGATCCTGAGAAAAAGTATGGAACTAAAATGTCTAAAGCCTTAGGTGCCCAGGTGTTTGAGGGTACTACCAATTCTACAGAGGCCGAGGTATGGCTGAATCAGCTAGAGAAATGCTTCAGGGTCATACACTGTCTTGAAGATAGGAAGCTTGACCTGGTTACCTATATGCTCAAGAAAGGGGCTGAGGATTAGTGGCGATTGATAGAATACAAAAGTGCACATGCAGGTTCCCTTACATGGGCAGATTTTAAGAAGGCTTCTCAGGATAACTACTATCCGAAGTCTTACTATGATGAGAAAAGAAACGAATTCCCAAGGTTAGCTTAGGGAAGTATACGTAACAAATACCCTTTGCCTCGTATAGATGATCTGTTTGATCAGCTTAGAAGAGCTTCGATGTTCTTGAAGATCAACCTAAGGTCAAGGTATCATTAGCTGAAAATTAGAGAATCAGACATATCTAAGACGACTTTTAGAACGAGGTATGGACACTACGAATTTCTGGTGATGCCATTTGGTTTGACGAATGCACCAACAATATTTATGGATCTGATGAATAGGATTTTTCATCCCTATCTGGATGAGTTTGTCGTTGTGTTTATTGATGATATATTGGTGTATTCTGGAGACAGTGGAAAACATACTGAACATCTCAGGACTATTTTGCAGACTTTGAGAGGAAAGAAGTTGTCTGCTAAGTTCAGTAAATGTGAGTTTTTGTTGGATCAAGTCGTGTTTTTAGGCCATGTGGTATCTGCTGCGAAAGTGAATGTAGATCCCCAAAAGACTGAGGCTATAGTCAGGTGGGAATGACCTAAGACTGTGACAAAAGCACGTAGTTTCCTGGGTTTAGCAGGATACTACAGGAGATTCGTTCAGGGCTTTTCCAAGATGGCTTTACCATTCACTAGTTATGACTAAGAAAAACACCAAGTTTGAATGGAATGAGAAATGTGAACAAAGTTTCTAGGAACTAAAGAGAAGATTGTTGACTACACTTATCCTGACACTTCCAGAGTCGGGTAAAGAGTTTAAAGTTTACTGTGATGCTTCTCCCTAGGGGTTAGGCTGTGTGTTGATGCAAAATGGTAAGGTAATAGCTTACGCTTCTAGGCAACTGAGACCTCATGAGAGTAACTACCCTACCCATGATCTGGAGTTAGCTGTAGTTGTTTTAGCGTTGAAGATATGGCGGCATTATTTGTATGGGGAAGTTTTCCATATTTATACACATCACAAGAGTTTGAAATATATCTTTGACCAGAGGAGCTTAACATGAGACAAAGGAAGTGGTTAGAGCTGATCAAAGATTATGAATGCACTATTGAATATCACCCAGGGAAAACGAGTGTTGTGGTTGATGCCTTAAGTAGGAAGTCCAGAGGTGGTATGAGTTCTTTAAATGCTATAAGAGTTACTTTGCTCAAGGAATTCCGAAATAGTGCTGCTAGTTTAAAAGTGACTAATAAGGGGACGTTGTTGGCACATTTCCAACTGAGGCCCAAGCTAGTGGATGAGGTCATAAGGATGCAGTAAGAAGATCTTGTGATTAAGAAACTAATAGAAGAAGTAAAGGCTCAGTAAAGAGTGGACTACGAGCTTAGATCTGATGGTGCCTTGTTGAAACATGGTAGGATTTACGTGCCAAAGAATGGAGATGTCAAATAGGTGATTCTTAAAGAGGCACATAACTCAGCTTATGTTATGCATCCTGGTAGTACCAAAATGTATAGAACGTTACAGAGTTTCTATTGGTGGCCAGGTATGAAAAAGGAGATAGTTGAGTATGTAGCAAAATGTCTAGTCTGTTAGCAGGTAAAGTCTGAGCGACAGAAGCCAGCGGGGTTGTTGAATCCACTTCCAATTCCTGAGTGGAAATGGGTACATGTTACGATGGATTTCTTGTTTGGATTGTCAAGAACTCCAGCAGAAGCTGACGGAATTTGGGTGATTGTTGATAGATTGACCAAGATAGCGCATTTCTTGCTAGTTAAGGCAACTTATACATTGGATAGATTGACACAGATGTATGTGGATAAGATTGTAAGTCAGTATAGAGTTCCAGTGACTATTGTATCAAATAGATTGGCACTGATGACCAGTCAGAAAAGTCAATCTAGACTTTAGAAGATATGCTTCGAGTCAGTGCTTTGCAGTTCAAAGGTAGTTGGAATGTACATTTGTCTTTAATGGAATTTTCTTACAATAACAATTACCAGTCAAGTATAGGTATGGCCTTGTACGAGGCATTATATGGTAAACCGTCCAAAACACCAGTATGCTAGGGAGAAGTTGGAGAAAGGAAGCTAGTTGGACCAGAAATCGTTCAGATTATGATAGAGAAGGTGGGAATGATTAAAATGAACCTTAAGGCATCTCGAGATCGACAGAAAAGTTATGCTGATAACAGGAGAAGAGATCTCGAGTTTGAGGTTGGTGGTAGGGTATTCCTGAAGTTATCACTATGGAAAGGAGTTCTGAGATTCGGTATGAAGGGGAATTTGAGTCCAAGGTATATTGGACCTTTTGAGATCTTGGAAAGGGTTGGACAGGCAGCATACCGGTTGGCCTTACCAATGGAGATGTCCACGATTCAAAACATGTTTCATGTCTCAGTTTTAAGGAAATATATCCTTGACCCTACTCATGTATTTGAGGTGCAACCTATTGAACTAAAGGAAGATCTGAGTTATGAAGGTTCGAGTGTTGGACAAGAAGGAACAAGTTTTGAGAACCAAGGTGATTCCATTGGTCAAGGTTTTATGGAGGAATCATGTCACACCCCCTCTCAGATTACCCTTTTAACCCAGGAGTAGGTGCGACCTATACGTATATGCGTTATCTTGTATACTGAAGCATAATTGAAAACCTAATCAAATGTACAAACTTCTATACTGATGAGAACATTATAAGGTAATCATAAGTTATACATAAGGTTCCTCAGCTCTAGAATTTATCACACAGGTGTATTTGTTCGGCATATGTTACAAAATCCCACACTTGTTATGCCACAGTGCTCATATACAACAAAATATGTGCTTAGACTGGTATTTACAACTATTCCAGAGTACTAAAGCCAAGTAAGCCCAGACGAGGATCTTCTATAGGCTAGGCGTCCCAGACACGCTCGCTACCTGAAACAAACAACAATAAACAAAAAGCGTGAGCTTAAGCTCAGCGAGTGACTAAATTATCAGATACAATTCAATTCTCGAATTCATGCTGACCATGAAACTACTATATAGTTTACTAGTACAATTTATTGGCCACTCGTGACATTTAACAAGGAACATAAACATTTATCTAATGAGTGGCAGAGCAAAGCTCAACGCTCTTAGCCTCATACTTCGACTGCTAGTATTCATATATTCATACGCCTTCACATTTAGCCTCTCGGCGTTTCAACTCTCAAGTGCTTTCTCATATTGTCCCTCAGCACTGAGTCTCAATATTAAATCACTGCTCTAGTGCCTTCACTCATGGTCCCTCAGCACTGAGCCATCATATACTGGTTTTTATATGCCTTCTCATGAGGTCCCTCAGCATTAGAAACTATCTCAGTCAATCTCACTAGTGCTTTCACTCATGGTCCCTCAGCACTATGTATCATATATCTCCATAGGCCTTCACACAGGGTCCTTTGGCCATGGTTTGCATTTAAATACCACATACAGGAATTCACCTATTATATATTCTCTTCCACTTGTACATTAATAACGATAATCTTTAGACAATTTAAGAGTCACTCACAGTTTGTCTTAGGCCCCTAGCAGATTGTATGTTTTTCTGAGCTCTTCTTGGCCTGTAAAACACATTTCTCATATTAGGTTTCCTTTGAACTCCTTTTTCGAAATTATTTGGTATGCATGTTGATAACTAACGATACTCTATGTCACTAGCGAGACTACCAGCGAGATTCACACTACTGGGTGCTGCACTAGCGAAATTAGAGTGAATTAGACTAGCGATATCACCTTAAGGAGCGATACCTAGCGAGACTTCAGCGAGAATTGTGAGACGTAGAGCCCTTTGCATTTATCAGCAACACCCGTTCCGCTGCTCACTCTCCCGCTCCTTAGCGATATCACTGTCTAGCGACACTTGATATCACAGTTTCCTTCCTTCTCTTCAAAGTTCTACCTTTATCTTGCTAAAAACCATATTACAGCCAAAATCAGAACTTTCTTCCTACAATCTTGTAAAGTAGTGAGTTCTCTAACTTACCTCAAAATTTCAGGGCATCATTCATCTTCATTTGAGAATTCTTCCCAAATAACTTCGGTTGTCCTGCTTTGCTTAGCAGTTCAACTCCACTTACTTCTTCCTAGAGATTAACACATTTTCTCTCGGTTTTAGCTTACATATCCTTCATGGAAGTTGCTAAGAATTAATTCAACTTACTTACCTCAAAATTTCAGTTCTTGTTTCGACGCCCTCGATTCACTCTCCTTCAAACACCATTGGTTTTCAAATCTATCAGCAACAATCAAGCTTCTGGTTCCAGCTTCAAAATCATCACGAAACTGATTTGATTTCTACTCAAATTTTATTCAAGTACTTTCTTCTACCTCTCCTCGTTGTTCGTCTGTGAAATAGAGTTATTCTGAGTTCGAAAATGTATCCAAAAGGCTTAATTATTCGATGCACTCCTTTATATGTCAACATAAATCACCGACTTACCAGCTCTAACTTCATCCTTCTTCTAGAATTAGCCAGCGCCACCTTCCACGCATGGCTTCGGCAACACATAGTCTCCACTTACTATGCCACTGATTGCTTCACGCCGCATAGCTTATTACAGCATGGCCCTCTCGGCCACTTCTCTATGTCCGACGCATACTATTCTTCAACGCATAGGCCATCTCAACGCATAGCGATGCCAACTTCTATCACATAGTAGCCTTCAACGCATACCTCTATTAACGCATATGGCAATCTTCTCCCTTCACATCCCTCTCCCCACCGAGCTGCCCTCTTCAACACATGCTTATCAGCGGCAACTCTTGTCAATCTTAAATATCCCTCAACGCATGGTCACTCATCGCATGGCCAACACTTAACCATTTTCACTCTCCCCCAACTTAGCAAATTTTCTTTACTTACTTGCCCCATAATTTCTTTTTACTTACTTTCTCTTAATAACAAGTACGAGGCTTACAAATCATGGTGAGGAAGAAGCTACTTGGGAAACCAATGAGCAAATGATAAAGAAGTGTCCACATTTGTTTCCGAGGAGTTAGTAGTTATTGAATTTCGAGGATGAATTTCTTATAAGGAGGTGGTAAATTGTAACCCCATTTTCATTTGTAATTACTAAACGTAAGTATGTAGTACTGATGCAGACTAAATTGTTTTCCCTCTTGTAGATTGAAGAAAGACGAAAATATTTTTGGTAAGTGAAATCTAAATCATTAAGAGGTATATCGAGTTTGGGAGTTACTTTATTTATTAATTAAAAAAATTAAAGAAAAACAACAAATGGGTTTTAGAAATAGAAGGAAAAGAAAGAAGAAAAGAAAAAGAAAAAAAAAAGGAAAAAGGGAAAAAATTGTTTAATAGTGGGGCATTGTCGGCTGAAGTCTTTTTAATGTATTAACTAAGATGCTGACTGATTTTTTCTCATTTTCAAACTCATAACCGACCTTATCTATAGCTGAGCATCAAGGGAAGGAAGAAGGAGCCTAGGGCAAATTGGAATAGATTTCTAGTCGAATTCGTGGTGCAATTGAAGCTGGAACTAAAGGCTTGGTTGTTGTCGCGAAACCTGAATAAAGTATGATGTTTGGTGAATAGCGAATGGAAGAAATCGAGTTTTAAGCTGGAAATTTAAGGTTAGTAAGTTAATTCAATTCTTAACAACTTTTGTGAAGGATGGTTGAGCTGAATATGAAGAGAAATAGGTTTAATTATAGGAGGAAGTGAATGATACTGATTTCTCGAGTAATTTAGGGCAGGGCAAAGTAAATTTGAATTATTAGATGAACGAAGAGGAGTTAAGCCCTAGAATTTTGAGACAAGCTAGAGAACACATTTTTTACAAGTTCGTAGAAGGGAAGAAGTTCTAATTGGGGCTGGAATTATAACTTTTAACATATAGAAGTGAAGACAGAAGCAAAGGCAGTAGCGACATCGGGTGTGGGCAAGAGAAGGTATCGGTGGTATCGTTAGTTGGATTTTGTGAGACAAATCTCACTGCTCTCGTTGGCATCGCTGGTATTGCTGGTCATATTTTGTGAGACAAATCTCGCTACTCTCGTTGGTCTCGCTAGTCCACAGTCTCACTCGTACAGTTTGGTCTTTTGCTTGAATTCGCTGGTTTAGTCTCGCTAATGGCTTGAATCTCGTTCATTAGTGAACTTTTTTCTAAAATATAGACTCGGTTGAGCAGTTCTTTGTGAAATATAGTCTTGGTGATGGTTTTCTTTATGTAGTAGGAACTCGGTGGCGAATAATATGAATGTTTAAGGCTTGTTTCTATGAAAAAGGAATTTTAAGGAAATCAAACAAAGGAAACTGTACTATTTCAGGCCAAGAGGAGCTAGGAAAGGCGTAGAATCCTTTAAAGGCCCCGGACAAGTACTGAGTGACAATGTTATTCAAAATAAGCATACTTTATACAAAGTTTTCATGCTATTACTGTTGCTTGGAAACATGTTATTATGTTTATGCTTTTCACGAGTTTCAAATGTGCTATGATGACTATTTGCTTAAAGGAAACATGTATTTCCATGTAAATGTATATTATGGTTTTGCATTGGAAATATTCGAAGCATACTGGTTGTTAACCGAGTTTTAAGAACGCATGCTATTTATTACTCTATGATTTTATGGAAGCATGATGATTGTTAAGGAATTTATGAAAGTTTGAAATGTTATAAAATCATTAATTTTTATTATGTTATTTTCAAAGCATGTTGCTTTTGAATTATGTTTTGAATGCTGAAGGACTCAGAGAAGGCATGTGGATAGCCGGGATATAGAAATGGTTTCCAATGCTGAAGGACACGGAGTAGGTAGATGGGTAACCTGAGTACAGAGATAGCCTCCAATGCTGAAGGACTGGGAGAAGACATGTGGGTGGCCTAAATCTCGTATATGGGACTCGATACTGAAGGACTTGAGAAGGTATTTGGGTAACCCAGGATATGATATCTATGTGCACATAGAGGTATGATAGACGTTGTTGTGTTGAGACTAATCCACACAACTAAGGATATTTGACTTTGGGTATGTCAAGATTAGTCCGCCCCAATTAAGGATGTTTCTGATGTTGAGTAGCGTTGAGGTCCGCTCTGCCTCAACTAAGGAAAATGTGATTGAAATGTATTGTACTGACATGGTTTTCCTTTAGAAATGTTACGAATGTGATTTGATAATGTTACCTGAGCATGATTTGTCTGGAATTGGAAATGATTTATTACTACTTATTTATTTTCATAACTTGATTATAGTTTTTGATTTAATTATGAATTAAGGAAGGTTTTTACAAAACAAGTCACTCACTAGGCAACCTAGCTCATGTTTTTTCCCTGTTTTCTATTTTTCAGGTAGCGAGCGAATCTAGGGTGTTTAACCTACATAGCACCTCATCTGGGCCCACCATCAGTGTCTGGAATTTTGAGCAGTGTAAATATTTGATCTTAAACCTGTGTTGTACATGTAGAGGGTTAAGGGGTGGAAGTTAGTGAACTTGTGTAAATTAAAGGGTGAATGTAAATTTGTATTATTATGTTAGCTTATGTAAGCACTGACTTGTAAAACCAAGTTTTGGGGGAAAGCAATGCGATTGAGGTTATGCGTTGCTAGAGGAGAAGTAGCCAAGAAGTAGAGCAAAATTTTAGTTAAGTGGTGGCCAAGACCATGCGTTGGTGAAAGTAGTGGGGAAGCTGAATTATTTGAGGAACCATGCGTTGTTGATTGAATCAAGAAGGGTTGTGAGATGAAGTAGTCGTCGCAACGAAGGATAAGTGATCATTGGTGGGAAAAGAATATGCTTAAACCATGCGTCGAAGACAGCCATGCACTGAAGTCACATTGCGTCCAAGTCAGAACGGTCTTGACGCGATGAAGCTAGTGATGTGAATGACTATGTTGTATGCGTCGGAGGTAGGAGGCGCCGAGAATACCATGTGCTGAGAATGGTTAGTTGCTGAAGACGCTGGAGGAGAACATAGACATGAGTGCCTTGCGTTGAAGGAAAGACCAGCGCCAGCCTACAGGTGAAGGGTAAGTCGGCATTATCATCTTGGTACTTGTGAGGGATAAGTCAGCAGTGTATATATAGGTAAGTTTAATTATTTTCAGACATTTCGAGAACTTAAGTCGGTTCCATCTTTCAGAGAAACCCCCAGAGAAGGAAAGGGAAGGTGTTCTTATAGTTTTTGGGCGAAATTCTACCCGTTTTGGTGCTGAAATCCGAACTGGAACAGGAGACTGATTGCAGAAGCACAGACTGAACAGTGGTTGATGTTTGGAGTAGAACGGCTCAAGGAAGCCGAGTTTGGGCTGAAATTTTGAGGTTAGTAAGTTAACATAATTCCTAGCAAGTCTTATGAAGGAGGGTTGAGCTGAAACCGAAGTTTATCACATGAATCTTTAGGTAAAAGCAACAACTACAGAACTGCTATGCAATCTGGAGCAACGCAGAGTGATTTTGGCATAACTAGAGAACGAAAAAGAGTTAAGCTTTGAAATTTTGAGGTAAGCTGTGGAACTTAATTCTTTACAAGTTTGTAGAAGGGAAGAAGTCTTAATATGGGCTGGAAATGCGTTTTTAGCAGGGCTTAAGCAAAGAGATCAAGGCTGTAACAGTCAGCTTTGTTAAGGAGAAGCTAAGGCTCAAGTGTTGATATAACAGCAAGTGAGCTGCACGTAAAGTATTCTTGGAAATCAAGGTATAGCAGAAGGGTAAGGGACAACTCGTAGTTATAGCTTTAGAGTTAAGGCTTGAGAATAAACTAATGAAAGTTTAACCGCATGATGTGCTATAAACATTGAGCATATGATAAGTTGTTGTTTATGTTCTTGTGAATGGAAAAGTAGTATAACAAGAGAAGTTTTTATTTCAGGCCAAGAAGAGATAGGGAGGATGTATAATCCCCTCAAAGCCTAGGAAGAGTAGTGAGTGACACTTCTTTTACTTTAAAACGATTTTGTTGAACATGATAGTTCGATTTTCCAATGAAATGTGAATTGGTGGTTAAATGATTTATGAACCATATTTATGTTCTTAAAGCTATTGAAAAGCATGTTTATGAAATGTTATTGATATAGTAATTGCCCTGTATTCCTATGAACGATTTGTATACGAACGGGTGGTATAAAATGTTGCTTCTAAAAAATAAAATGTTTTAGAGGAGGCTCAATGCTAGTAAGGCATGTGAGTTTCCTCGGGACCCAGTACTTGGGCAACCCGCCTATAAAATGTTTTAGAGGAGGCTCAATAATAATAAGGCATGTGAGTTTCCCCAGGACCCAGTACTCAAAGACATGAGAAGGTACTTGGGCAACTCGCCATATTCCTATGTGCACATAGAGGTTATATGCTGGTGCGTTGAGTCTTGCTCCGCATCGAGCCTTATATGTTTTCGACGTTGGGGTGTTGAGTTTTGCTCCACTTCAACTAAGGGAAAAATATTGTATCTAAACTGTTTCCTTATGATTTGTTTAAAAATCATGTATGAATTGATAAGGGCAATTAAGTTTGTTTTAACTAATGTATTTAAAGTGATTGCATGTTTTATGTTGATGTTGAACTCAGTTTTACTACTGATGATTTCCGAACTAAAATGGTTTGTTAACATTGTCACTCACTGGGCCTTTAGCTCATGTTTTCAATGTTTTCTTTCCCCTCCAGGTAGCAAGGATGTTTCTGGTGCTTTGCCTACTCCCACTCGCCTTGCTTAAGCTTCGAGTCTCCGGAAAATCTGACTTGTTGAAGTATTATTTGTATGTTAAACCTTAATTAGGTGGCATGTAGATATGTATGTACAATTACCAGGGATTGGACTATGGGTTGTGTAAGGACATGTAAAAGAGTTGAGGAATTTCATTTGTGGCTTGTATATACTTTCCTATATGTTATGTTTAAAATGTCTTAGAATGTGGAGATTACATTGTGAACAGTTCAGAATGTGTGTGAAGGAATGGATGGTATGCGTCACAAGAGGGGTGATGTATACTGTCCTCACATCTCCTTTCAGGTTATGCAGGTAAACTTGGGAGGGGGTGTGACAGCTTAACTTTAGTTAAAGATTGATGATTAATTATTGTATATATATCTGCTTATTAGGTGGTTGGTTAAGGTATAAGGTTGACAGTAGATGCCATAAGAGGATCGGTGTCTGCTGTCTTCACACTTTCTCCTAGGTTAAGAGGGTACCCAGGAGGGGGTGTGACACTTTTGATCCCTCAGAGGTAAGGTTAGATGCACATAGAGCTTGGATGACATTACTGTGCCAGACTGTGCCCGCAAAATAGTTCGGTATCAAGTTTAAGCTGGAGGTTTGAGTATACTTTTGTTATAGTTGTACCTGTTGATGGTTCTTATAATAGATGTTGTATTGGCCACTCACGAAACTTCATGACGTTCATCCTTTCTTTATGTTTTTCTTTTAGGTAGCAACTGAGATCCCGTTGCTGTGTGTAATCGAGGTCTTACTAGATATAATGTTATACTATAATTTATTGATAGGAAGTTGTATAAACTATGGTTATATATTTGTAGACAAGCTCTATAATCAGTTGTTTAAATAAACTATGCATGCTAAATAAAGGAATAGAATGGAATTAGTGATTGTCACACCCCCTCCCGGGTACCCTCTTAACCTAGGAGAAATTGTGAGTGTAAGCCCCGTACCTGACATTGGGAGAAACTATGAGATGGGCATTGAGTAAAGAAATTGGCCGAGTTGTGTGGGAGCAAAAGTGGCTAAGTGTTGGCCAGGCGATTGGGTGATTATGCGTTGAGAGTGTGTCTGAGGCTTGACGAGAGATGCCGCTGGTAGCCATGCGTTGAAAAGGGTAGCTCGGCATGGACGCAGATGTGAAGGAAAGAGGGTGTGATTGGCATTAGAAGGTTAGCATTGCTATGTGTTGAGATGGCCTATGCGTTGAAAGTTGGTATGCGTTGGTGCATAGAAAAGGGGCCAAGAGGACCATGCGATAGTCGGCTATTCGGCGATGGGTGTTGTGTCACACTCTACTTTTAAAAATCGATGCATTGAAGAGCCTATAAAGAAAAGAAGTAAGAGGCCATGTTGGACGTATGGTCAGGACTAAGGTAGCGCATGCTAAAGGTGGATGCATAGGAAGTAATCCAAGAGCTTGAAGGGAAAGAAATGAAACACGTAGGAGGTAATTATGAAGAAGATGTAAGCATTGGCGAAGGAAAGATGCATAAGCAAAAAGGAATTAAGTTATGCCGTGGAATATTGTAAAGAGATCCGCCGTGGAATATTGTAAAGAGATCCAAGTCTCGAAAAGGAAGGATAAATGCATAAGGAGGAATCGGAGAAATAATACTATAGCAAACTGAGTAACGCATAGACTACTATCGAGGGATGTTCTTGAGTGTTGGATTTGGTTAACAAGGATAAATCATATCGTCGGATGTATGATCACACAAGAGAAGGATTTGTAGTTAAGACTTGACATAAGGGAAGTAAGTAATCAAGCTAAACCTTAAAGGAAATTCAATGGACGCATAGGGGCAGTATGATTGAATGAATAGTTTGTATATTGGAATATGTTGGACGCATAAGTTAAGCTTATAAAGGCTAAGTGGTTTCATATAGATTTGACACCTTATAAGTAGGAGGTGTTAGAAGGCATGTTAAGTATTGCATGCAAGGTGACGCTTGGATAAATACATGGTTGGTTAAGTATGCAGCGTGACATGTGGAAACAAGTGACAAAAAGAGAGAAGTATTATGACAAGCCCTCTATTCCAAAGCTATAAATAGGACCTTGAGGAAAAAGGAGCGACTGATGATGCTGAAGTAAGAATTCTTGAGAGAAAGGGGAGAGAGAAGGCAGAAAGGAGGAATCCTTGTGTCCGTAGTAGAAGTCTGCGGCCAAGAGAGGAGACATTCTTGACAACTTAGCTATCTTGTGTTAAAGAAGTTGTCTTGCATCTAAGGGGTCGACTTTGCGTCCAAGAGAGGTTGATGCATCCAAAAGAGAAGTAAAGAAGAGTTAGGCTGCACCTCGCATTAGCTATCAACCTTGTGTACAAGGGCAGGGTTGCGTCCAGCTGAGCTGACAGAGGAATATAAAGCCTTGCGTTCCAGGGTTAGAACGCTACATCCGAGAAGTTCGGGAAAAAGGAAATAGCTGAAAGGAGGAGGAACTATTCTTGAGCAAGTATAATGTGAGTAACATTAACGCTCTTCTTCAAAATAATATTTCATGAGTTTTCGATGAGTAAGTGCATGTGTTTTATTTGAAAAACATTTGAGTATTCTGGTTATTTGCTATATGTTTTATAAAACGCATGCTGATTGATAATATGTGATTTCATGATTTTACTGAAAAACATGATGTTGATATTAAAGCCTTGAACTTGAGGTTACTGAAAGCATGTTGTTTTGATATTATATGATTTTATTGGAAACGGTTACCTTATGAGTTTATGATATGATGCTTCCAAAACATAATTGGTGTATTTATAAAACTTTAAAAAGGGGCACCCGAGGCTCAGGGACTTGGAGAAGGCCAAGAGGTAGCCGGGATATGAATATAGAAAAAGGTACCCAATGCTGAGGGACTCGTGGAAGGCAAATGGGTAACATGTATATGGAAATGGGACCCCAATGCTCAGGGACCTGGAGAAGGCATTGCAGGTGGCCCGGATTATAATATCTATGTGCACATAGAGGAATATACGACGTTGATGAGTTGAGATTACTCCACACAGTTAGGGATAATCGATGTTGAGTAGCGTAGAGCTTGGCTCTGCCTCAGCTAAGGGAAATTTTTAAGAATGAACTGATTTCATGTACAACTATTCTTGAATGAATTTATGTGATTTGATTAAGTTGATGGAAAGTATTATTTTACAGAAATGATGTTTTAACTATGTTTTACGTAGATTGTGGAACGTGTGTAATTTGACTAAATTATCGAGAAATATGTTTGGAGATAGTGATGATTTAAATCCATGTTTCATGATTATGGTATATGGTAATTTTAACATGCTTGTTCTGAAGTAAAGATAGTTTTACAAAAACTGTTACTCACTGAGCTGTTAGCTCACCCCTTTCATATGTTTTCCATTTTTTAGGTAGCATGACAGTTCCCGTTGCCGGTCGAAGTCGAGGTTTGTCAAGAGTTAATGGTATCACCATTCTAGGAAGTGTAGTTTAATGGATATAAAGGAAGTTCGACAGTGGAAGTCGACCAGTAAGTCGATGACACGTTGGGCAATTAATAGCACGATAAGTTGCCGAAGCCATGCGCGGAAGGTTTGCATTGGCTAATCTAAGAAGGAACGATGGTAGTGCTAGTGAGTCGGTGATTTATATTGATATATAAGTGAGTGCATTGAATAATTAAATCCTTTGGGACATATTTTCGAACTCAGATTTTTGAACATATTTTCGCAAACGAACAACAAGGAGAGGTGGAAGAAGGTGTTTATATCGAATTTAAGTAGAAACCAGATTATTTTCATGGTGAGATTGAAGCTGGAACCAGAAGCTTGATTGTTGTTAATAAATTTGGACATCATTCGGTATTTGAAGAAGAGTGAGCTAAGGAAGTTGAAGCTAGGACTGGAATTTTGAGGTTAGTAAGTTAATTTAATTCTTAGCAACTTCCATGAAGGATGTTTAAGCTAAATCAGAGAAAAATATGTTAATTTTTAGGAGGGAGTAATCGGAGTTGAACTACTAGACGATTCAAAGCAGTCAAAGCATTTGGGAATAGTTTTCAAATGAAGACGAGTTATGGTCTGAAATTTCCAGGTAAGTTAGAAAGCTCACTTCTTTACAAGATTGTAGAAGAGAGAAAGTTCTGAATTTGGCTATAATATGATTTTTAGCAGGATAAAGAAAGAGTTAGAAGGGAAGGAAGAAAACAATGGTCATCAGGTGTCCTTAAGACAGTGGTATCGCTAAAGAGTTGGAGAGTGAGCAGCAAAACGAGTGTCGCTGAAGTCTCGCTGGGTGTCACTCCTTAAGGTAATCTTGCTAGTCTTGTCCATTCCGGTCTCGCTAGTACAGTTTCCTGTGGTGTGATTTCTCTGGTAATCTCGCTAGTGACATAGAGTATCGCTAGTTATGAATATTTTGGAAAAGAGAATCTTAGTGATGGAATGGGAATGGAATCTAAATATGCATACTTAATGACTATGGAAAGGAAGTTTAAAGAAAAGCTAACGTGAGAAATGTGTTTTTACAGGCCAAGAAGAGCGCGAAAAGGCATATAATCCGCTCGGGGCCCAAGACAAATAGTGAGTGACCTTCTATTTCATACAACAATTATTTTTAGCAATATGTGAGTGAAAACTTTTATGTCATATGAAATCCTATATGCGTGTTATCTAAATGCAACCCATGGCCGAGGAACCATGTGTGAAGGCCTACGGGAATACGATATATAATACACATTGCTGAGGGACCATGTGTGAAGGCACTTGAGAAATTGATTGGAATGGATTCCAATGCTGAGGGACCTTGTGAGAAGGCATATGGAAAACCAGTACATGACCGCTCGGTGCTAAGGGACCACGAGTGAAGGCGCTTGAGCAGTGGATTGATATGGAACTCAGTGCTAAGGGACAACATGAGAAAGCACTTGAGGATTGAAACGCCGAGAGACGAAGTGTGAAGGCGTTTGAATATATGAATAATGAGAATTGGTTTATGAGGTTGAATGCGTTGAGCTTTGCTCCGCTACATCTTGGAAGAGATAATTGTATTACTTTTGTTCGTTTCAGGTAGCGAGCGTGTCCGGGATGCCTAGCCTACAGAAGATTCTCGTCTGGGCTTACTTTGCATCAGTTCTTTGGGATAGTTGTAAATACTCAATTTATGTACATGTTTTTGTCATACATAATCCTTGGAGTATAGTGAAAGTGAGTTTTGTACAGTGTGTAGAACAAATACCTGTTATGATAGTTTATGAATTAAGTAATTTGATTTAAGAGGTTATGTTTAACTTATGATGTTTCACTAGCATATAGCTTTATATAATTGATCTGGTATTGATTTATGATTTAAGATATATGGAGACGGGTGTGTATAGGTCGCACTCACTTCTAGGTTAGGAAGGGAATCTAGGAGGGGGTGTGACAGTGAGGACAGCAGACTAAAATAATTTTACGACATCTACTGTCAACCTTATATCTTGACTAACCACCTAATAAGTAGATACATATACAATAATTGAACATCAATCTTTAACCATAGTTAAGCTATCTTAAAAATAATGATTTACATTCAACCTTTAATTTACATAAGTTCATTAATCACCGCCCTTAACCCTCTATATGTACAACACAAGTTTAATGTCAACTATTTACAATGCTGTAAATTCACAAACGTCGATGGTGGTAGGCCCAGACAAGTAGCTGTGTAGGCTAAGCACCTCAGACTCGCTCTGTAAGCACTAGTGTATAGTATTAAGTATTGGGACAAAGCAAGTGAAATGTGGCCATGCGTTGTTAGAGCAAAGTAGCCAAGAGTGGAAGAGTTAAGCATGGGCCAGGGCTATGCGTTGATGAAAGCAGAGAAGAGCATTGTTCTTTTGAGCGACCATACGTTGAAGGTGAAAATCACGAAGAGTTATGAGCTGAAGCAGTCACTTGCGTTGGAAGAGGAATTTATCATTGACGGGGAAGGAAGTGTTTTGAACAACTATGCGTTGGTGAGGTTGCATGCATTGAGGTCTCCATGCGTTGGAGACAGATAACTGATTGAATTGTATGCATTAAAGGTACAAGACGTTGAAGAAACCATGCGTTGAGGGTAGGCTGCGTTGAACGCCTTACCTTGAATTGAGAAAGGAAACCCTGCGCGCCAGCCTGCATAAGAGAGTTAAGTCGGCAGTATATATAGGTGAGTAAATTGAATATTTTATCATTTTTAAACATTTTGGAGAGCTTAAGTTGGTTCCATTTTTCAGAAGAACTACAAGTGAAGGTAGAAGAAGGTGTTCTTGTGGATTTTGGATAGCATTTTACTCGTTTTGGTATCGAAATCTAAGCTGGAACAGCACGTCATTAGCGGACGCACAAGCTTCACAATATCGGATGTTTGGAGTGAAATGAATCGAGGAGATCGAGTCTAAGGCTAAAATTTTAAGATTAGTAAGTTAACTCAATTCTGAACAACTTTTATGAAGGATGTTTGAGTTGAAATGGAATAGAAACATGTAAACTTTTAGCTGGAAGTGACTGATAAGGAATTTCTGTGCAATTTGTAGTAGTGCGGAGGAATCTTGCAATATCTAACGAATAAGGACAAGTTAAGCTACGAAATTTTGAGGTAAGCTAGAAAACATATTTATCTACAAGTTTGTAGAAGGGAAGAAATTCTAATTTTGGCTGGAAGTATAACTTTTAATCGACAGCAGTGAAGAACAAAAGGAAAAGAGGGAAGGCAGAAGCTGTGGAAGATAAGTATCGCTGGACTGCAAGTAACGCTAAGAGTTTAAGCGTGAGAAGCGAGAGGGGTAACGCAGGTGTTGCTAGAAGCCTTGCGTCTCACAATTCTCGTTGGGTCTCACTGATTAGGTGAGTGTCGCTAGTCTTGCTCACCCTGGTATTGCTAGTGCGTGTAGTGTAGTCCAGTCTCGCTAGTTCAGTTTTATCTCGCTCATAAAGATTTATTGATCAGTGAATGGTTAAAGTTTGTTGGTTATGGAAAGGAAGTTTAGGGAAGCTTAACCCAAGAAATGTGTATTTTCAGGCCAAAAGGAGATAGGAAAGGCGTATAATCCATTCAAGGCCTAGAAAAGAGTTGTGAGTGACACTTCTTTTCTTGTTTCAACAATTCTATTATACATGTCAATTTGGTTTTTTTTATTTATTGATGTTTTTGCTAAACGATATTGAAAAGCAGATTTATGAATTGATATTGATTTATGAAATGCCCTGTTTTCTTGTGAAAGATTTGACTATGAACGGTTTTGTATAAAGTATTGTATTAAACTAAAGGAAAAATGTTTTAGAGGAGGCTCAATGCTGAAGAACATGAGAAGGCATGTGAGTTTCCCCGGGACCCAGTATTGATGGACATGGAGAAGGTACTTGGGCAACCAGCCATGTTCATATGTGCACTGATAACTTGTAGAAATACAAGTTATTATAGTCACTATTTGATTTAATTAGAGTAACTTTGGAGCTAAAACGCATGATTTTGGTAGTTGAATGATGAAAAAATGTATCACCATGCGTTGGCACTATTTACAAAAGAAAATACCTAAAAAACGATGAGCTTTTCTGTTCCTAACGCAAGATTAAGAAGAAAAGAAGTGCAAATGACCAAGTACGAAGAGACGAAGCTGCTGCAAGAACAAGTGAAAACCCATGCGTCGAGCCTATGCGTTGAGAACATGAGTCGAGAAAGAAACAGACGCATGCTCAAACAGCTGTCATGTCATTATGAAAAAAAGAACAACACCCAATCAGATCATGGCAGAACAAATAGGCTGACAATCTGAAAAGTCTATGCAGTGTGGCTGAAATTTAATGCAAAGGTGTCAGGTCATCATGACATCAACTTTTTGACGCCTATAAATAGCCCAAAAGCTTCTCAAGGGAGAGAGGAGATAGACGAGTTCAAGAGGCGAAAGCTCTGCATTATTTCTCCCTCACCATAACCAGCCTCCATTTTGAGCTCTTCTGAAAGAAGGATTTTGAGCACCTTCAGAGTCATCTCCCAGTGAGTAAGAATCTTCAACCTATGGAATCTATGTATCAGATAGCAACCATCTCAAGCCTCCATGAAGCAAGAAGTTGCCAGTGGCGACTTGACGTCTTCCATTTCTGTTTATTTTCCATTTCCCTCCTTCTTGCTTATATTTTGTTAATGACATTCGTGAAAACGATTTATTTTCTTAATATGAGTTTGATTGACTATTATCTTCCATCTATCTCCGTATTAAACACCTTACACCATGTTTGAATGCTAAATGAGTTAGATGTTAAAAGTTAGTTTTTCTTGAGCAATTCTGAGTATATTACATCTTGATTAATGCATATTTTTAGCTTGCATAACTTCATCTGACAAACAAAAGTAGTAAGCATGACTGTCAAGCTTGAGAGAGTGGACAGTTAATCTTTAGCATTTATTAAGACTAGATGAGTTGCAGAGATGTAATTCATCTTTAGTCAACATAAACTTGCCATGCGTCTTATAGATAAGATTAATGTGGCGTTGAAACATCGAAAGATGGATTCACAAACGTAGTTTGTAGGTATGTAATTGTACTCAGAAAACTTAAGTAACAACTAGCTCTTGCGTTAACTCTACTTCTATCGCATGGTTCCATTCATTCTCAACGCATGCTATCTGACACTAAATTACATATAACTAACTATCGCCGCATCCACCTCATTGTTAGTATAGGAAATTCTTTTCATTCTTTATGTATAGTTTCACATACAAACAGCAATTGCACATATTACATGTATAGTTCATCGCATAGTCAAGAATCTAATCTCAACGCCTAGTTATTACAATTCCCTGCGTTCGACCCTGGACTCACCAGGAAACCTATAAATGCTTATACTTGGGTTCTTATAGGAAAACTTGCTTAATCATGATCACCTAGAGTAATTCTCAACGCATCCTTGTACGGAAATGATAAATCTATTCTTGTGCAAATGGCTAAGAAACTCAATTTAATTACACGAACATGCACATATAGGTTATATGCTGGTGCTTTGGGTTTTGCTCTGCATCGAGCCTTATTTGTTTTTGACGTTGGGGCGTTGAGTTTTGCTCCGCCTCAACTAAAAGAAAAGTGTTGTAACCGTACTGTTTTACTTACGAATTGTTGAAAAACCATGTATGATTTGATAAGGGCATTTAAACGTGATTTAATCAATAAACATGTGATAATTCTATGTTCTACTCATGTTCAGAGTTTGTTTAAATCCTGATGATTTTCGATCTAAAGAATTTGTTTAAAATTTGTCACTCACTGAGCTGTTAGCTTATGTTTTCAAGTTTTTTTTCTTTCCCTTCCAGGTAGCAAGGACGTTCTTGGTGCTTTGTCTACTCCAACTCGCCCTGCTTAAGCTTCGAGTTTCCAGAAAATTGTCTTTTTTTGCAAAGTTGCTTGTATATAAAACCTTATATAGGTGGCATGTAGACCTGGTTGTACATTTACTGGGAGTTGAAACATGGTTTTGTATAAGGGCTTTATAGAATGTATATAATTTCCTATATGTTATGGTTGATATATATTACGGAGTGTTATGTAGGTTGTAAACAGTATAGAACAAGTGTGTTAGTGGATGGTATGCGTCACAAAAGGGGTGATGTATGCTGTCTTCACATCTCTTCTCGGGTTGGGTAGAGTAGCTTGGGAGAGGGTGTGACACGCTCACTACCAGGAAAATGGAAAACAAGGGAAAACGTGAGTTAGGTTGCCCAATGAGTGACTTATTTAGTAAAAACCTTCCTTTAATTCATAAACTAATCAAAACTGTAATCAATTTATGATAATAAGTAAATAACATCAGTTCATTCTCATATCCAAGCAAAACATGCTCAAGTAGCGTTGTTATACCATATATGTTCTATTGTGAAAAGAAACATGAAAATTCAATATATTTCAAAAATATTTTCCTTAGTTGAGGCGGAGCAGAACTCAACGCATGCTTCTTCAAACCAAATTATCATCATAGCATACCTTTCGTAAAACTCGATTACTAACTAGCATGCTTCAAATATTTCCATTGCAAAACCATAATTTACATTTACATGGAAACACATGCTTCTTCAAACCAAATTATCATCATAGCATATTTAAAACCCATGAAAAGCATAAACATAAGAACATGGTTCCAAGCAACGGTAAATTGTCACACTCCCTCCAACGTACCCTCTTAACCCAGGAGAAAGTGTGAGAACAACAGACATCGACCCCCCTACGGCATCCATTGCCAACCTTATACCTTAACCATCACCTAATAAGTAGTTATACACATTGATTAAACAACATACTTTAACTAGGGTTAAGCTATCATGCATACATTGATTTTCACTCAAACCATCTATTTACATAAGTTCCTCAACATCGCCCTTAACCCTCTATATGTACAACACATGCTTAAGATCAAATATTTACACTTCTCAAAAGTCTAGACACTGATGGTGGGCCCAAACGAGTTGCTGTGTAGGCTAAGCACCCCGGACTCGCTCGCTACCTAAATAACAAAAAAACAAAAAAAGCATGAGCTAGGTTGCCCAGCGAGTGACTTGCTTTCCAAAAACCTTCCTTTAACTCAGAAGCTAATCAAAGTGTAATACTTCTAAAACAATGCGTAAATAACATCAATTCAAAGTCATATCCATGTAAAACATGCTCAAGTAGCTTAATCACACCTATAGGCTTTTAGGTCCTTAATCTCAAATTAATTAATTTTAATGGATTGATTAATTAGTGTTTTGATGATAACAAACTTGATTTTATTTATTAACCATTTGAGTGTGATGAAGTGTCCATTGTGTGGAGCTTGGAACAACAGTTCCAATGCAATTTGAATCACTCAAATCGGAGTTCAAATGAAGAAGATATGGCCAAAACAAGCTTAATGGGAAAATTCCGAGTTGATGACGTGACAAATTTTTTTAATCAAAGAGGACTAATTGAAAGGTGCCACTTGGAGCAATGGAGAAGTGACAATTGGTAGGGTTTTTATTTTTGGATTGATGTTAAAAAGAAAATGATTTTAAAAAGAAAATGAATTTAAAAAGAAGATGAATTTAATATTATTATATATGTTTGTGTCTAACGACTAGTTGCTTTTTAGAAAAGATTAATTTAATATTATTATATGTTTGTGTCTAATGGCTAGTTGAGTTTAAATCTCCACCATTCAATTTTCTTTTACAAAGATCTGATGGTCCAAATTAATTTGGTTTTCACCCACTTTTATTTCTTTTTAAACACTTAATGTTTTCCAAAATTCTACAACAACTCTTATTATTTTCAATCCTCCATAATTCACCAAGCCACCATTATTACTCTCTCTCCAAGCTTCAAATTTCTTCTTTTCATCTTATTCTTGAGAGAGATATATTGTATTGTGAGGATTTATTTGTGAAGTGCTTAAACTTGTAAATCCACTCTATTTAGAGAGTTTGTCAAGTGTACTCTTTGTTTTTCCAAATTTTTGAATGGGTTGGCTCTTCATCTCGAGGAAAAGAGTTGTTGTAACGGTTTGATCCTTAACCGTAGAAAGAATCGGGTTTGTTCTTGCGCCTGAAAACAGAACGTTGTAGCGGTTCGACTCTAAGCCGTGGAAAGAGTCAAAGATTTCTAGTGAAATACCCAAGAGGAGATTGGGAAGTGGACGTAGGCCGATTTTGCCGAACCACTATAAAATTCACGGTGTCATTTTCTCTATTCCTCTCCTAATTTATTTTTGCAATTAATTTTTGTTACTATATTTTATTGCATGAAATTAATTGCAATTTTTAATTCTTGAAATTAATTGCTCATATTGATTGTTCTTAAATTTCTATTTTCATTACCAATCTTTTTATTAGAATTAAATAGGGTGCTTTAAAATGTGATTGTTAATTTCTTGTTTAATTCAAAGTGAATTTGTTTGCATAAAAAAATACTGTTTAAACTACTTATTTGCAAAGAGTTTATTAATTCACTTAATTGGGCTCATATTAGTAAAAAGTTTAAATTAGTTTTAATAAACCCTATTCACCCCTCCCCCTCCCCCTCTAGGGTTGCCATACCGATCCTACAATTGGTATTAGAGCAAGGTTGCTCGTGTTCTTAATCAAAAGTTTTGTCAAAAGCTTTTGCATTTGATACCATTGGTTTGGCTATTTACCCAAATAATTGGTATTAAAGAGGTTGCTCTTTTGACAAAATTAATTTTTCAAATATTCTTTCGGTACTTGAAGTAGATTATTGATATTTTAAAAAGTTATTTGAAAAGCTAAGTGTTAGAGCTATGGCAACTTTAGAAAATCATTCTATTGATAGACCCCCATTCTTTGATGCTATTAAAATTATAATGTTTGGAGAAATAGAATGAAAACTTTTATGCTTGCTATGGATTTTAAAATTTTGTATGTTTGTGAGCATGATTTATCTAAATTGCAATTGAATAATGAGTTGCTCACTATTAATGCTAAAGTAATAAATATCATATATTGTGCATTGGATAGACAATTATGTGATAAAATTTTACATTTTGATTATGCATACAATATTTGGAATTTTCTTGATAATATGTACGGTGTAGAAAATTCTCCTTGTACTATTAATGATTTATTTGATGTAAAGGAGAATTACAATTCTCAAAATCAAGATATTTTCTATGATGGGATAAAAGAAAAATGTGATGATTCCTCCTTGTGCTTAATGGCTTACTCGGATAATGATTCCAGAGATGAAAGTGACAAAAATGAGGTAAATCAAAAATCTCCTTCGTATGATGAATTGTATGATGCTTTTGAAAATATGCAACATGATTTAGAAAAACTTAGCTCTAAATATTTAAAATTATCGAAGAAGTATAAAAGCTTAATTATTGAAAACAAATCTTTGATGGATGAAAATGCTTGTTTGAAAAATGGAGCAACTATCGATCTTTTGAATGTTGATAAATTTGGTGATGATGAGAAATGTGCCTTGAATGATAGAAGCAAGTTTCTTGAAAAAGAGAATGTTGAACTCAAATCTTTAGCATGTAATTTGAAGATTGAAGTGAATGATTTGAGAAATGAAAATGTGAAAATGAGATCATGTTCTTTGGAATTAAGTGATGAAATTGCTAGTTTGAAAAATAGAATTATTGAGTTGGAAACTAGCAATACTTCTTTAGAAAATGAGAAAATTTCTTTGTTGATAAAATTAAATTTCTTGAGCATGATTTCTTTGATAGTAATAAACTTGTTAAAGCTCTAAAAAAAAAAAAGAGTCAAATCTTGTGAATGAGCTTAAATGTGTTGAAGAAAGTATAAACAAATTGACTGTAGGTGCACAAAAATTTGATAAAATTGTTGACATGGGTAAACCTTTTAATGACAAAAAGGGATTAGGCTATGAGGATAAAAATTCCTCATCTAGTTCTAAAACTACTTTTGTTAAAGTCACTCCTTGTATGTCTCAAGATCCTTTGCCTAATGGATCTAATTTTGTTGAAGTTAAATTTGCACCAAAGCATGAAAAAGTCAGACATATCCATGAAAATTCAAAATTTGTGCCTAAACATGTTCATGAAAAATCAAAATGTATGCATCGTGCTAAATATGTGCTTCATGGTAACACTAGAGATTTGCATGTGAAATGAAAATTTGTACCTACTTGTCATTATTGTGAAGTTAAAGGTTATATCAGACCAAATTGTTTCAAATTGAAAAATGCCCCTACGAAGAATTTCATGAATAGAAATAGGGTGCAAAATCAATTAATTAAAAATAAATTCTTGCCTATGTTGTATGTTATTCTTGTGGCAAAATTGGTCATAAGATTGATACTTGTTATTTGTGAAGAATGAATTATAATAATTTTGGAACTAATTTGAAATGGGTTTCAAAATCCTTGCTAACTAACAATGAAGGACTCAAGAAATGGGTACCGAAATCCTTTGGTTGAGCTTTTTTTTTGCAGGTGTGATTCAACAAGCAATTGTTGCTTAGACTTCGAATGAGTAATTAATTCAAATTGGTAACTACTAAAAAGCTTGCTTGAATCCAACAAAGGAAATAGTTTATTTTGGTAACTTTCCTTTTTAAACTTTTGAGTTATGAAAATTATATCTCTTGAATGATTGACAAGTTTGAATTTGATTTCTTGCATTCTCATTTGATATCATGAAAAATGATTACATATCCATCTATTTGATATCTGTTTTTCTGGCTTATTATTTGGCTTTTTGGCCATTTAGATGCTCGTTCTAACCTTGTATTTTTGTTGAAAATATTTAAACAAAAGGATATTAAGTCTTGCAAAAGATTGTTATTATTTTGATGATTAAAATGTATTGTGTATACTTTGGATGAAATTGAAAAGAATTTTTATTAAATGCCTTTTGAGCATGAATTATGCATAGTTTATGTGGACTATATTGCTAAATGAAAATTATTTGGAGTATCTTGTTTGTCCTATGTTGAAAAGTACGTACTTAGAAATGTTGCTTGGAAGAGTTGTTGAATTCATTTCAATAGGGGAGTATTTATAGAATTTAGTTAGCATTTTCTTCAGAATTAGTATAAATTTATTTGGTATGCTACCATGCTTATATTTGATTAATAATGTTTTCTTTAGGTGACATTGAATTTGCTAATGTTGATTTGTTATTATTTGGTATCGTTATTAATTTTTCAACAATTGATGTTTATTTTATAATATTGCATATTTTGGTATATCAATTGTTTGATTTGCACTTGATTGATTTTATCTCCCTTTGGCATATACTGATATTTTTTATTAGAAGGAGAATTCATATTATTAGGGGGAGTTTTTCATTTAATTTATATATGAATTTTTATGTTAAAATGAAATTGATTCCTACATATTGGTTTATTGTTGTGTGTCCCTCTTATGTATATAGTTTATCTTCTTTAGGGGAGTTATGCATATTGTTTATCATTTTAAGGGGAGTAATTATCTTTGAAATAAATTTTAATTTAAAAAAATTTAATTGATATTTCTACCTTCAAGTTGATATGTGTTAAATGTCTTTTTGTCCCTTGTTAAGATGGAGTATTCAATTGATATTAAAAGGGGGAGAAATCTATGAAATTGGTTTTTATCTTCAGTTTGGTTGATACTTTGTGATGCCTCTTAAATTTACAATGTCGTTTGTTGTATTTTTTTAGAGGACATGTTGATAGGAGAAGAATTGCAAAATTATGTGTTCATGTTTTTAAGGAAAACTTTCATGTCATTGCTTATTTTTCTTAATTGCTATTTTTGATTGATTCCAAAAGGGGGAGAGGTAATAAGAAAAATGAAAGTATGTTAGTATTGAATATCTTTGTTGCTATTAAATTGTGAATTGTTGTTATTGAAATATATCATTTGTTTACACGTGAATTAAAATTATGTATGTGTGTTGATTGCAATTTAAATTCATATTTTATATCGCACAACACTTTGCGTTTCATTTTTCTTGAGTTGTTTGTCATCATAAAAAAGGGGGAGATTGTTGGCTTTTTGGTACTTAATCTCAAATTAATTAATTTTAATGGATTGATCAATTAGTGTTTTGATGATAACAAACCTGATTTTATTTATTAACCATTTGAGTGTGATGAAGTGTCCATTGTGTGGAGCTTGGAACAACGGTTCAAGTGCAATTTGAATCACTCAAATCGGAGTTTAAACGAAGAAAATATGACCAAAACAAGCTTAATGGGAAAATCTCGAGCTGATGACGCGTGACAATTTTTTTTAATCAAAGTGGACTAATTGAAAGATGCCACTTGGAGCAATGGAGAAGTGACAATTGGTGGGTTTTTTATTTGGATTGATGTTAAAATGAAAATGATTTTAAAAAGAAAATGAATTTAAAAAGAAGATGAATTTAGTATTATTATATATGTTTGTGTCTAACGGCTAGTTACTTTTTAGAAAATATTAATTTAATATTATTATATATTCATGTCTAATGGCTAGTCGAGTTTAAATCTCCACCATTCAATTTTCTTTTACAAAGATCTAATGGTCCAAATTAATTTGGTTTTCACCCACTTTCATTTCTTTTTAAACACTTCATCTTCTCCAAAATTCTACAACAACTCTTATTATTTTCAATCCTTCATAATTCACCAAGCCACCATTGTTGCTCTCTCTCAAAGCTTCAATTTTCTTCTTTTCATCTTATTCTTGAGAGAGATATTGTAAGCACTGGCTTATAATACTAAGTGTTGGGGCAAGGCAAGTGTAGTGTGGCCATGCGTTGTTAGAGAAAAGTAGCTGAGAGTGGAAGAGTTCAGCATGGGCCAAGACTATGCGTTGATGAAAGTAGAGAAGAGCATTGTTCTTTTGAGTGACCATGCGTTGAAGATGGAATCACGAAGAGTTATGAGCTGAAGTAGTCTCTTGCGTTAGAAGAAGAAGTTGATCATTGGCGGGGAAAGGAATATTTTGATTTACCATGTGTTGGTAAGGTTGCCATAAGTTAAAGTTTCCATGCGTTGAAGACGGGTTTAGTTGTTTGATTTGTATGCGTTGAAGGTAAGAGACGTTGAGGGCACCTTGTGTTGAGGGTGGCTATCTGCTGAGGGTGTTGATAGTAGGCTGCGTTGAATACCTTACCTTGAATTGGGAAAGGAAAACCCCGCGCGCCAGCCTGCATAAGAAAGTTAAGTCGGCAATATATATAGGTGAGTAAATTGAATATTTTATCATTTTAGACATTTCGAGAGCTTAAGTCGGTTCCATTTTTCAACCAACTTACAAGGGGAAGAAGAAGAAAGTGTTCTTGTGGATTTCGGATAGAAGTCTACTCGTTTTGGTATCGAAATCTAAGCTGGAACAACACGTTATTTGTGGACGCACAAGCTGGATAGTATCGGATGTTTGGAGTGAAACGAATCGAGGAGATCGAGTCTAAGGCTGAAATTTTAAGGTTAGTAAGTTAACTCAATTCTGAACAACTTTTATGAAGGATATTTGAGTTGAAATGGAATAGAAACATGTAAACTTTTAGCTGGAAGTGACTGATAAGGAATTTCTGTGCAATCTGTAGTAGTGCGGAGAAATCTTGTAATATCTGACGAATAAGGACAAGTTAAGCTACGACAATTTGAGATAAGTTAGAAAACATATTTCTCTACAAGTTTGTAGAAGGAAAGAAGTTCTAATTTTGGCTAGAAATATGACTTTTAATCGACAGAAATGAAAAACAAAAGGAAAGGAGGAAACTCTGCTGTCGGGTGTTGCTAGGAAGCTGATATCCCGGAGAATTGGAGAGTGAGTAGCGAGACAAATCTCGCTGGTGGTATTGCAGAGCTTTTTGTCTCTCAAATCTCGCTGACTCTCGCTAGGTATCGCTCGTCAGGTAAATCATACTAGTCTCGCTTATCCGGATGTCACTAGTATCGTGTCCTGTTGGTAGTATCGCTAGTAATCTCGCCAGAATGGGGGATTTTCGTTAGTAGCCCTGCTTATTAAGTTTACTTTGGATAAATGGGAGGCTCGGTGATGAAATGATTTGAGTTTAATTATGCAAACTAAATGATCAAGTAATAGAAGCGTAATGTAAGGAAAAATGTTTATTTCAGGCCAAGATGAGATAGGAAAGACGTATAATCCACTCAAGGCCTAGAAATGAGCTGTGAGTGACACTTCTTTTCTTATTTCAACCATTCCATTGTACATATCAGTTTGGTTTTTCTTATTTATTTACGTTTTGCTAAATAATATTGAAAAGTATGTTTATGAAATGTTATTGATTTATGTATTGCCTGTTTTCTTATGAAAGATTGACTATGAACTGTTTTGTATAAAGTATTGCATTCCTTAAAGGAAAAAGGTTTTAGAGGAGACTTAGTGCTGAAGGACATGGAGAAGGCACGTGAGTTTCCCCGGGACCCAGTACTGATGGAAATGGAAAAGGTACTTGGGCAACCCACCATGTTCCTATGTGCACATAGAGGTTATCTGCTGATGCGTTGAGTTTTGCTCCGCATCGAGCCTTATTTGTTTTCGACTTTGGGACGTTGAGTTTTGCTCCGCCTCAACTAAGAAAAAGTATTGTAACCGTACTGTTTTACTTATGAATTGTTGAAAAACCATGTATGATTTGATAAGGGCATTTAAACGTGATTTACTCAATGAAAATGAGATGATTCTATGTTTTACTCATGCTGTCAGAATTTAATTAAACCCTGATGATTTCGAACTAAATTAATTTGTTTAAAAATTAGTCACTCACTGGGCTGTTAGCTTATGTTTTCAAGTTTTTATTTTTCCTCCATGTAGCAAGGACGTTCCTGGTGCTTTGCCTACTCCAACTCGCCTTGCTTAAGCTTTGAGTTTCCAGAAAATTATTCTCTTTTGAAGAGTTGTATGTATGTAAAACCTTATACAAACGGTGGCATGTAGACCTAGTTCTTCATTTACTAGGAGTTGAAATATGGTTTTGTATAAGACTTTATGGAAGAGTTGTATTCTGAATTATCGATATGTATATAATCTCCTATATGTTATGGTTGAAATATATTAAAGAGTGGTATGTATGTTGTGAACAGTATAAGATAAGTGCGTATTAGTGGATGGTATATGTCACAAAAGGGGTGATGTATGCTGTCCTCACATCGCCTTTCAGATTATGTAGGCAAATCTAGGAGGGGGTGTGACAGATATATTGTATTGTAAGGATTTATTTGTGAAGTGCTTAAACTTGTAAATCCACTCTATTTAGAGAGTTTGTCAAGTGTGCTCTTTGTTTTTCCAAATTTTCGTATGGGTTGGCTCTTGATCCCGAGAAAAAAAGTTGTTATAACGGTTCGATCCTTACCAGTTTTGCCGAACCACTATAAAATTACGGTGTCATTTTCTCTATCCCTCTCTTAATTTATTTTTGCAATTAATTTTTATTTCTATATTTTATTGCATGAAATTAATTGCAATTTTTTATTCTTAAAATTAATTGCTCATATTGGTTGTTCTTAAATTTCTATTTTCATTACCATTCTTTTTATTAGAACTAAACAAGGTGCTTTAAAATGTGATTGTTAATTTCTTGTTTAATTCAAAGTGAATTTGTTTGCATAAAAAAATACTGTTTAAACTACTTATTTGCAAAGAGTTTATTAATTCACTTAACTGGACTCATATTAGGAAAAAGTTTAAATTAGTTTTAATAAAACCTATTCACCCTCCCTACTCCTCTAGGGTTGCTATACCAATCCTACAACACCATATATGTTCATTTTAGAAAAAGATACACGGAAATTCAGTTTATTTCAAAAACATTTTCCTTAGTTGAGGCGGAGCAGAGCTTAACGCTACTCAATGTCGTAAACATCTTTAGTTAGGGCGGAGTAATCTCGACACACCCAACGTCGAATATCCTTAGCTGTGTGGAGTGATCTCAACACAACAGTGTCTATCATCCCTCTATGTGCACATAGATATCATATCCTGGATTACCCGAATATCTTCTCCGAGTCCTTCAGTTTTGGGTCCCATATACGAGATTTAGGCCACCCACAAGCCTTCTCCGAGTCCTTCAGCATTGGGGGTTATCTCTATACTCAGGTTACCCACATGCCTTCTTCGAGTCCTTTAGCATTGTGAACCATTTCTATATCCCGGCTACTCACATGCCTTTTCCGTGTCCTTCAGGATTGGGAGCCTTTTCAAAAACATTATTGAAAAAAAATGGTTCGAAAATAGCATAATATAAATTCACGAGTTTATAACATTTCAAATCTTCACAATCTCATTAACAAGCATCAATGCTTTCAATAAAATCATAGGTTAATAAATAGCATGCCTTTCGTAAAACTCGTTTAACAACCAACATGCTTTAAATGATTTCCAATGTAAAACACATAATATGCACGTTAAAACCCGTGAAAGCACAAACATATAAACATGTTTCCAAACATAATCATACAACATAAAAACTTTGCATGCCTTTCGGACAACTCGTTTAACAACCAACGTGATTCGAATGATCTCCAATGTAAAACACATAATATGCACGTTAAAACCCGTGAAAGTACAAACATATAACACATGTTTCTAAACATAATCATACAACATAAGAACTTTGGTTAAAGTAGACTCATTTTAAATAAAATTGTCGCTCACAACTTGTTCCAGGCTTTTAGTGGGTTATACGTCTTTCCTAGCTCCTCTCGGCCTGAAATAGTACATTGCTCTTTGTTACGTTTCCTTAAAATACCTCTTTACATAGCCAACAAGCCTTGGACATTTCAATTATCCACCACTAAGACTCTACTTCATGAATAAAATCATGACCGAGACTATATTCCACAAAGAAATACTCAACCGAGCTACATTTCATAAAAGAGTGCACTAATGAGTGAAATTTAGGCCATTAGTGAGACTAACCCAACAAATTCAAGTAAAAGACCTAATTGTACCAGATATACTGTAATCCAGTGAGACAGAGCAATACCCAGCGATACCGAGCGAGAGTTGTGAGACAAAAAGCCTCCAGCAACACCAACGACCTCGTCTCGCTGCTCACCCTTATACCTTCAGTGTTTCTGCTTCCTCTAGCGATACCCGTCTCATTCTGCTTCTGTCTTTGCTTTTGTTTTCGCTTCTATCTGTTAATAGTCGTACTTCTAGCCCAAATTAGAACTTCTTCCCTTCTACAAACTTGTAAAGCAATGTGTGTTCTAGCGTACGTCAAAATTTCAAAGCTTAACTTCTCTTCGTTTGAGAGATATTTTCAATTTACTTTGCGCTACTCCACTCTGGAAATCTATATCAATCGCTTCCACCTAAATTTTAACATGTTTCGCTTCATATTCAGCACTTCCATCCTTCATAAGAGTTGTTAATAATTGAGTTAACTTACTAATCTCATATTCTCAGCCCTAAAATCGATCTCTACAGCTCGTTATTCTCCAAATATCAGTCCTTGCTCAGATTGCACGCAGCAACTAGACCTTCAGTTTCAGCTTCAATTACACCACGAAACCGACCAGAATTCTACACGAATTTGTCCTAGACTTCTTTTTCTACCTCTCTTTGTTGCTCAGCTGAAATATGGAGTCGATTGAAGCTTTTGAAAAGGGAAAAATGATCAAAAACTTAGCTTTTACACTTAAATGGGTTGCCGACTTACTTCCACTCTCTTTTTCATTATTTTTTTCTTCTATTTTTATTTTATTTTCAAATAAACAAAGTAACTTCTAAACTCGATTTACCTCGTAATGATCTAGAATTCACTTACAAAATATTTTTGGCTTCCTTCACTTCTTCCTTCAATATATGCACGCAGCCCCCTTGGCAAACTTGGACACCTAGCTTGGACACATAGCACCATGCGTCAGCCCCATAGGCCTTCTTGAACACATAGCTCTCAATGTATCCTCCTTACTAACCTCAACAAACGTATAGCCATTTGCCCAACGCACCAACCACCACCCATGCTAACTCTCATGGACGCATGCCTCACCAAGCCAACGCATTAACCCTTATGCTTGGGGCTCGGCTACCCAAGGTCTTTACCTAGCCCACCTTCTTGCCGACCACAAACACCACTCATGCCAAATGCTCTTGGCTATCTCTCTCTCAACCACCCACCTACTTTGTTTGCCATCTTCCAAAGATAAAAGTAGGGCTTGCATAAATAGCATGAGAACTTTGTATAAAGTATGCTTATTTTAAATAAAATTGTCACTCACTACTTGTCTCGAGCCCTTAAAGGGTTATAACGCCTTTCCTAGCTCCTCTCAGCCTGAAATGGTTTAATTTCCTTTGTTAGATTCCTTAAAATTCCCATTAAAGTGTAGTAAATATGTCTTAAGCATTAAGATAAAGCTCACTAGCAAGATCAACTACTAACAAAATTATAGAACTGATGTGCACTTTGAGTGTTAACCACAAGTGTACGGGTCAAGTTATAATATAAGACGGTGAAGTCCGAATATTGTTCCACTAGAGATCCAATTTTGAAGATTTAAGTTACTTAGCTATTCTAGAATTGAATCAATTTTATTTGAGGATTGGACTTAATATTGTGAGTTAAGGAAAATATAAACCAAATAAGGAAAGTAATAAAGTGAGAAACACAAGAGTCAAAGAGAGTTCTAGGGTAATGAATCCTTGTTTATTTCATCATGCAATATTATAGATTTTATGGATTTTATTGTCATTCATATGCCTAAGTCTAGAAACTTAACTTCAAGTTATTTTCTCTAAAAAAAAACCCTTTCTCATGCAACTCGATTGATTACTAATCTCTTGAAACCAATACAAATTACATGGCATTAAGAATAGTCTGTAGCAACTTTTATTGTCAACCTAACTACTCTCGTGATAGATTAACAACAATTCATCATTATGGATCAAGTTAAACATACAATCTCTCAATCATACATCAACCTAACATGTGAAGATGGCAATCCACAAGAATTAAACACAATAACAATGAAAAGCATAATCATTCCAACAAAACCATGAAAGTCTACAATATCAACATGAATTCATAAACATTCATCAAAACCCTAAAACTAAAGAGTTTAGGCACTCATAGCTTGAAGCAACATGTTCAAACAATATAAAAAAAAAGAAAGAGTGTAAAGAAAGGGAAACTCTACTGAAAAGAGGCTCTTGAGTGAGGTAGCACCGTCACAATCTCCTTGGCTCTCACATGGAACTCGAACAGCACCACGGCTCTCTTGAACTTTTTTCCTCTTCCTTGCAACTAACTCACTCTTTGAGCTCTTTTATGAACTCTCACCCAATTCTCTCCTTCTTGTGACTCTTTTAGTCTGTAATTTCGTGCTTTGATTGATGATTAAGGCTACTGAAACTCCCAAATTTATGGAGTATTTCGCACAAAAGAACTTTCCAAAAAATACATTTTTTTCAAATATGAAAACTGGCGCCGCGACGCTGCCATTTAAGGAAAGAGAGCATCGTGGTGCTGGTCCATAGCGCCGTGGCGCTGCGACTGTGTTGCGCAGACCCTGCTCTCGAGTTCTAGCGCTGCCCCAATTTTGGAAACTTTGTTATTTTCTTCTCTTTTTCACCGTATTCTTGCTCGGTTTTGATCTTTTAGTCTTTTCTTCTAATTTTCCTCATTTTAACCTGAAAACCACTAGTAAACAAGTGAAAACTAATATAAACTCTCTTAACTTGAGAGAATAGAAAGCACTTTTCAAGTGCTTATCAAGAACTAGCGAGACTTGTCCAAACCAACGAGATATGCACTAGTGAGCTAGGCAAAAATCAGCGAGATATGCACTAGTGAGACTAGCGAGCTAGGCAAAAATTAGCGAGACATGCACTAGCGAGACTAGCGAGACTAAGCAAAACCAGCAAGACTTACTTGACTAGAGAGGCTAGCGAGAGTAGCGACACCACCAAGACTAACGAGACCTAGCGAAATTTGTGAGACAAAAAGCAACCAGCTACGCCTTCAATGTCGCTGCTTTTTCCAGTGAAACCTGTCTCATTTTGCTACTATCTTCGCTTCATCTTCACTTCTATCTGTTAAAATTTATATTTTCAATCTGAATTAGAATTTCATCCCTTCTACAAACTTGTAAAGAAATGTGTTTTCTAGCTTACCTCAAAATTGTAGAACTTAAATTTTCTTCGTTTGTCCGATAACCCAAATTTACTTCGCCCTACTTCAGATCACTCGACAAATTGGTATCAGTCACTTCCTCCTATAATTAAACATGTTTTTCTTCCCTTTTAGCTCAACCATCTTTCATAAAAGTTGTTCAGAATTGAATTAACTTACTAACCTCAAAGTTTCAGCCTTAAACTCAATCTTTACAGCTTGTTGTTCTCCAAATACTAGACCTTGTGCAGATTGTTCAGGTTCCAGAACTGCCTCGGTTCTGCTTCGATTTTCACCAAGATTTCCTTCAAAATTCTACTCGAATTCACCTAAATTTTCTTCTTCCTTTCCTTTTCGATGCCAAGCTAAGAACCCTGGAGTAAATTTAGGTTTTGATGAAAAATGCAAGTTTGCAAACTTTCATCTTCAATTTTACTCAACCACCACCGACTCCTCTCCACTTTCTCTCTTTTCTTCTTTATTTTTCTTATTTTTCTTTTTTTTTATTTATATTATATTTTGTCTCCAATATCCCACAAACTTAACATTTCTTTCCTTTTTCTTTCTTTCTTTCTCTTTAATAATAATTACACAATTAATAATAACACATTTCCACCTTAGTTCAAATTGTGACATCCCTCTTAAGTCTTTTTTATATTTTAGTTGATATGTTAAAATAGACTCCAAGTTGACTTATCTCATAACAATTTAGAATTTAACTTACCAAAAATATACTCGACTTTCCTTCATTTCTCCATTTGATCTACACAAGAGAAAGCAAATAAGTCCACAACGATATTATGTACTTAGGTTAAGTGCTTAAAAATGAAAGTAGAGTTTACAGTAATAGATGTAATAAAAGAACCCATGTATTCACATCTCTTCCTAGGTTAAAAATGTAACTCGGGTTAGGGTGTGACAGGCTGTGACAATAGCCACCCACAATGTCTTTTCCTCAAAGCATTTAACATACAAGAACAACATCCAAAATAAATACAAGATCATAAAGATTAAATATTTACAACTGTTGAACCTTTAGAACCATCCAATACAAGACTTATTATACCTACTTTATAGTGTTCTGCACTATAATGCCTATTACGGCGCCATACCTATACTTGACTAGTAATTGTTATTGTAAGCAAATTTCATTATAAATGTACATCACAGCTACTCTTGAACTGCAAAACACAGGCTCGAAGCTTATCTTCTAAAGTTTAGATTGTCCTTTTTTACTATCCATTAGTCTGAAGATGGAAAGCAGTATTGAACTGCAAACTTGGTTCCTAAGGCCTATTGCAAACTCATCTAGAATTTAGAAGTAAACCTGGGTGTTGCAGTTCAAAGGCAGCTAGGATGTACATTTGTCTTTAATGGAATTTTCTTACAATAACAGCTACCAGGAAAGTATAGGTATGGCTCCGTACGAAGGATTATATGGTAAACCGTTCAAAACACTAGTGTGTTGGAGAGAATTTGGAGAAAGGAAGCTAGTTGGACCAGAGATTGTTCAGATTACGATAGAGAAAGTGGAGATGATCAAGGCAAACCATAAATCAGCCCGAGATCGACAGATAAGTTATGCTGATAACAGAAGAAGAGATCTTGAGTTTGGAGTTCATGAAAGAGTGTCCTTAAAGTTGTCGCCGTGGAAAGGAGTTGAGTCCAAGTTATATTGGACCTTTCGAAATCTTGGAAAGAGTTGGACCAGTAGTGTCACACCCCCTCTTAGGTACCCTCTTAACCTAGGAGAAAGTGTGAGGACAGCAGACAATGACCCTCTTACGGCATCCACTGCCAGCCTTATTCCTTCACCAAGATCTAATAAGCAGATATACATAATAATTGTACATCCAACTATAACTAGAGTTAAGCTATCATGATAATATAGATTGACATTCAACCTTTAATTTACACAAGTTCACTAACTTCCGCCCTTAACCCTCTATATGTACAACACAGGTTTAAGATAAAATATTTACAATTCTCAAAATTCCAGACACTGATGGTGGGCCCAAACGAGTTGCTGTGTAGGCTAAGCACCCCGGACTCGCTCACTACTTGAAAAACAGAAAACAGGGAAAAACATGAGCAAGGTTGGCCAGTGAGTGACTTGTTTTGTAAAAACCTTCCTTGATTCATAATTAAATCAAAATCGTAATCAAGTTATGAAAATAAATAAGCAATAATAAATCGTTTCCGTATCCAAATGAATCATGTTCAGGTAACATTATCAAATCACATATGTATTATTTCTAAAGGAAAACCATGTAAGTACAATTCATTTCAATTACATTTTCCTTAGTTGAGGCAAAGCGGAGCTCAACGCTACCCAACGTAAAAAGCATCCTTAGTTGTGCGGAGTAATCTCGACACACCCAACGTCGAATATCCTTAGCTGTGTGGAATAATCTCAACACAACAACGTTGATCATATTTCTATGTGCACATAGATATCATATCCTGGGTTACTCGAATACCTTCTCAAATCTTTCAATATCGGGTCCCATAAACGAGATTTAGGCCAGCCATATGCCTTCTCCGAGTACTTCAGCATTGGGGCCTATCTCTATACTCAGGTTACCCACATGCCTTCTCGAGTCCTTTAGCATTGAGAACCATTTCTGTATCCTAGCTACCCATATGCCTTCTCTGTGTCCTTCAGCATTGGAAGCCTTTTATAAAACATTATTAAAAAACAACATGCTTTGAAAATAGCATATTCAAATCTTCAGAAACTCATTAACAATCATCAATACTTTCCATAAAATCATAGGTTAATAAATAGCATGCCTTTTGAAAAACTTGTTTAACAACTAGCATGCTTCAAATGATTTCCAGTGTAAAACTCATAATACGCATGTACATGGAAACACATACTATCTTTCAAGCAAATAATCCTCATAGCATGTTTAAACCCATGAAAAGCATAAACATATAAACATGTTTCCAAACATAATCATATATCATGAAAACTTTGTTTAAGTAAACTTATTTTAAATAAAATTGTCACTCACAACTTGTCCTGAGCCCTTAAAGGATTATACGCTTTTCCTAGCTCTATTTGACCTAAAATGGTTTAATTTTCTTTGTTAGATTCCTTACAATTCTCGTTAAAGTGTAGCAAATATGTCTTAAGCATTAATATAAAGCTCACTAGCGAGATCAACTACTAACAAAATTACAGAACTAGCGAGACTTGTTCAAACCAGCGAGATTTGCCCTAGTGAGACTAGCGAGACTAAGCAAAAATCAACGAGATATGCACTAGCAAGACTAACAAGACTAAGCAAAAATCAGCGAGACTTACTTGACCAATGAGACTAGCGAGACTAGCGAGACCTAGCCAGAGTTGTGAGAGAAAAACCGATTAGCAACACCTAGCGAGACTAACCTCGCTGCTCACCCTCACGCCTTCAATGTCGTTGATTTTCCAGCGATACCTGTCTCGCTCTGCTAATGTCTTCACTTCTGTCTCACTTCTATTTGTTAAAAGTTGTATTTCCAACCCGAATTAGAATTTCTTCCCTTCTACAAACTTGTAAAGAAATGTATTTTCGAACTTACTCAAAATTTCAGAACTTAATTCCTCTTAGTTTGACAGATATTCCCAATTTCTTTGCCCTACTCTAGATCACTCGGGAAATCCATATCAGTCACTTCCACCTAAAATTAAACATGTTTCTCTTCATATTCAGCTCAACCATCCTTCACAAGAGTTGTTAAGACTTTTTTTAAATTGCGCGACAGCAATCATACCTTCTATTTCAGCTTTAATTACACTACGAAACTGACCAAAATTCTACACGAATTTGCCCCAGATATCTTCTTCTACCTCCCTTCGTCGCTTAGCTAAAAAATGGAGTGGGTGTGAAGTTTGAGAAATGGGATAAGATCAAGAACTTCGGCCATATGCACCAAAAAATTTCCTGCCGACTTAACTCTCCACTATCTCTTTCCTTTTCTTTATTTCTTTATTTATTTATTATTTTTCCTTTTTCTTTCTTTTTCTCTCTTTCTTTCTTTCTTTCTTTCTTTCTTTTAATTTAAAATCCGCTTTTGTGCCCCAATTAATATTCAAAGTCAATTCTAGCTCGTTTCCTCTTAATGACTTAAAAATTCAACTTACCAAAAAAATACTTCTGGCTTCCTTCACTTCTTCATTCAATCTACAAGAGAAAAAACAATTTAGTTTATATTGGTACTACGTACTTACGTTTAGCTCTTACAAATGAAAGTAGGGTTTACAACTAGCATACAGGTTGCCTTTACCAATGGAAATGTTCAAAACTCACAATGTGTATCATGTCTCAGTTTTAAGGAAATATACTCCTAATCCTACTCATATACTTGTGGTGCAACCTATTGAACTAAAGGAAGATCTGAGTTATGAAGAAGAACCAGTTCAAGTGTTGTGTGAGAAGGAACAATTTCTAAGAACTAAGGTGATTCCATTAGTCAATGTTTTATGGAGAAATCACAGCGTAGAAGAAGCTACCTAGGAAACCAAGGAGCAAATGATAAAGAAGTATCCACATCTGTTTTTGACGAGTTAGCAGTTACTAAATTTTGAGGACAAAATTCTCATAAGGAGGTGGTAAATTGTAAATCCTACTTTCATTTTGTAAGAGCGAAACGTGTAGTACTGATATGGACTAAATTGTTTTTCCTCTTGTAGATTGAAGGAAGAAGTGAAGAAAGTCGGAAGTATTTTTGGTAAGTTGAATTTTTAAGTCATTAAGAGGAAACCGAACTAGAATTGACTTTCAATATTAATTGCACAAAAAGCGGATTTTAAATTAAAAAGAAAGAAAGAAAGAAAGAAAAAGAAAGAAAAAGAAAGAAAAAGGAAAAGCAAAAATAATAAATAAATTAAAAAAAAAAAAAAGATAGTGGAAGGGGAGTCGGTCGAGATATATCTTTAGGTGGTGGAGATGCTGACTGATTTTCTCTCATTTTCAAGCTCAAACCAACTCCATCTTTCAGCTGAGCTTAAGGGGAGGTAGAAGAAGATATCTGGGGCAAATTCGTGTAGAATTTTGGTCGGTTTCGTGGTGTAATTAAAGTTGAAACAGAAGGTTTGATTGCTGTCTTGCAGTTTGAGCAAAGTTTAGTTTTTGGTGAATAGCAAGCTGAAGAGACCGAATTTGAAGTTGAATATTTGAGGTTAGTAAGTTAACTCAATTCTTAACAACTCTTGTGAAGGATGATTGAGCTGAATATAAAGAGAAACATGTTTAACTTTTGGTGGAAGTGACTGATACGGATTTCCCGAGTAATCTGAAGTAGCGTGAAGTAAATTGGGAATATCTGCCGAATGAAGAGAAATTAAGCTCTGAAGTTTTGAGGTAAGTTAGAAAATGCATTTCTCTATAAGTTTGTATAAGGAAAGAAATTCTAATTCAAGCTGGAAATACAACTTTTAACAGTTAGATTTGCGGGCACTAACGAAGACAGTAGCAAAAGGAGGCGAGCTCGCTGAAAGATTGGACGACACTGGGAACATGAAGGAGCAAGAGCGAGACACGTCTCGCTGATCTCGCTGATCAATTTTGTCTCACAAATCTCGCTGCTCTAGCTCATCCACAGTCTCGCTGGTACAGTTGGTTTTGCTTGATTTCGCTGGTTTAGTCTCGCTAATGGCTTGAATCTTATTCATTAGTGAACTTTTTAATGAAATATAGCCTCGGTTAAGCATTTCTTCATGGAATATAGTCTCGGTGATGGTTTTCTTTATGTAGTATGGTCTCCATGGTGAATAATATGAATGTCTAAGGCTTGTTTCCTATGTGAAAAGGAATTTTAAGAAAATCTAACAAAAGAAAACGTATTATATAAGGCCGAGAGCAGCTAGGAAAGGCGTATAACCCAGCAAGGGTCCGGTACAAGTTGTGAGTGACAATTTTATTCAAAATAAGCATGCGTTATACAAAGTTTTCATACTATTTACCATTGCTTTGAAACATGTTATTTTGTTTATGCTTTTCACGAGTTTTAAATGTGCTATGATGCTTATTTGCTTTTAAAAAATATGTGTTTCCATATAAATGTATATTATGGTTTTGCATTGGAAATATTCGAAGCATGCTAGTTGTTAACCGAGTTTTATGAAAGGCATGCTATATGTTAATCTATGATTTCATGGAAGTATGATGATTGTTAAGGAATATGTGGAAGTTTGAGATGTTATAAACTCGTGAATTTTATTATGTTATTTTCAAAGGATGTGACTTTTGAGTTATGTTTTAAAAGAAAGGCTCCCAATGTTGAAGGACTCGGAGAAGGCATGTGGTTAGCTGGGATGTAGAAATGGTTCCCAATGCTAAAAGACTCGGAGAAGGCATGTGAGTGGCCTAAATCTCGTATATGGACTTGGTACTAAAGGACTTGGAGAAGGTATTTGGGTAACCTAGGATATGATATCTATGTTATTTTCAAAGCATGTTACTTTTGAGTTATGTTTTAAAAGAAAGGCTCCTAATGTTGAAGGACTCAGAGAAGGCATGTGGTTAGCCGGGATGTAGAAATGGTTCCCAATACTGAAAGACTCGGAGAAGGCATGTGAGTGGCCTAAATCTCGTATACGGGACACGGTACTAAAGGACTCGGAGAAGGCATTTAGGTAACCTAGGATATGATATCTATGTGCACATAGAGGTATGATAGATGATGTTGTGTTGAGATTACTACACATAGCTAAGGATATTCGACATTGGATGTGTCAAGATTACTTCGCCCCAACTAAGGATGTTTTCGATGTTGAGTAGCGTTGAGCTCTGCTCTACCTCAACTAAGGAAAATGTTTTTGAAATATACTGAATTTTCGTGTTTCATTTTCGGAAATGAACATATATGGTATGACAATGCTACGTGAGCATGTTTTACTTGGATATGGGTTTGAATTGATGTTATCTACGTATTGTCATAAATTGATTACGGTTTGATTAGTTTCCGAGTTAAAGGGAGGTTTTTACTAAATACGTCATTCACTGAGCAACCTAGTTTATGTTTTCCTTGTTTTTCTGTTTTCCAAGTAGCGAGCGAGTTTGGGGTGCTTAGCCTACACAGCAACTCGTCTGGGCCAACCACTATCTGCGTCTGTGAATTTTGAGCTTTGTAAATAGTTGATCTTAAACCTATGTTGTACATATAGAGGGTTAAGGGCGGTGGTTAATGAACTTATGTAATTACTGGTTTGAATGTAAATCAATGTTCATATGATAGCTTAACCCTGGTTAAAGTTGGATGTTCAGTTATTGTGTATATCTGCTCATAGGTGTTGGTCAAGGTATAAGGTTGACAGTGGATGTCGTAAGAGGGTCGGTGTCTGCTGTCCTCACACTTTCTCCTAGGTTAAGAGGGTACTTGGGAGGGGTGTGACAATGTGCACATAAGAGTATGTAGATATCATGTTGCCCAAGTACCTTCTCAACGTCCTTCAATATTAGGTCCAAGTGATACTCAAATGCCTTCTCATTGTCATTCAGCATTGAGTTCCACTTATCATAATCTCAGGATTGCCCATATGTCTTCTCAATGTCCTTCAGCATTGGGTCCCTTATATATAATTTAAGAGTACAAGCATGCTTTAGAAATAAACATTTCAACATAATAAAACATTCTTAGCATAACATAAGTTTTATCATTCAAATCCTGTATGATTTCAACATTTGAGAATAGAAAACATATAACTTTCCTTTCTAAGCTTAACATTCCATACTAGGCATTTTAAGTAAAATTAGTATAATATGCTCAATACATAAAAAAAAAAAATAAGCAAGAGAATACATTTTCATAAGAAATCATGGCGATAAATTATAAATGAATTCCTTTTAAAGAAAAACATATGTCACTCGCAGCTCGGGCCTGATCTTTTAGGGTTATAAGCTTTTCCAACCTCAATTTGACCTAAAATGTCACACCCCCCTCCCAGCTTACCTTCCTAACTTAGGAGTAAGTGCAACCTACACACATACACGTCATCTTATATCTGGAAACACAATTCAATACTAGATCAAATGTACAAACTTTTATACTAGTGAAACATGATAAGGAAATCATTAATTTACATAAGGTTTCTCAACTCATAATATATCATACAAGTGTATTTGTTCAGCATACAGTACAAACCCACACTCGTTATGCCACAAGGATCTTATATGACAAAATATGTACTTAGACTGAGTATTTACAACTATCCCAGAGAACTAAAACCAAGTAAGCCCAGACGAGGATCTTCTGTAGGCTAGGCGTCCCAGACACGCTCGCTACCTGAAACGAACAACAATAAACAAGAAAGCGTGAGCTTAAAGCCCAGTGAGTGACTAAATTATCAATTACAATTTAATCCTTGAATTAATGCTGATCATAAAACTACTATATACCTTATTAGTACAAATTACTACGCCACTCGTGCCATTTAACAAGATAGCATAAACATTTATCTAATAAGCAGCGGAGTAGAGCTCAACGCTATTAACCTCATAATTCAATTACTAGTATTCATATATTCATACGCCTTCACATTTTGTCCCTCGACGTTTCAACTCTCAAGTGCTTTCTCATATTGTGTCATACCCCCTCCCAAATTACTTACATAACCTGAAAGGAGATGTGAGGATAGCATACATCACCCCTCTTGGGACGCATACCATTCACTTCTACACACTGATCTTGTACTGTTTACAACATACGTATTGCTCCTTAATACTTTTCAAACCATAACATAATAGGAATTTTATATATATCGATAATTCAAATTTACAACTCATTCGTAAAGACCTTATACAAAACCATGTTTCTACTCCCAGTAAATACATAGTTGAGTCTACATGCCACCTATATAAGGTTTACATACAAGCAACACTTCAAAATAGGACAGATTTTTCTGGAAACTCGAAGCTTATGCAGGGCGAGTTAGAGTAGGCAATGCACCAGGAACGTCCTTGCTACCTGGGAGGAAAAGAAAACATGGAAAGTATGAGCTAAAAGCCCCGTGAATGACTAATTTTGTAAAACCATTTTTTGTTCGAAAACAGGCATGTTAAAATCATTATAATAACATATACGTAAATGTGATTCAAATAATCATTACTGTAGAATCATAATTTTCAACAACGTAATCAAATCACATATGTTCATGCTAAAATGATCGTACACGAAAATCAGTTCGTTCTCAAAACTTTCCCTTAGTCAGTGCGGAGCAAGACTCAACGCACCCGACGTCGAAAACATCCTTAGTTGAGGCGGAGTAAAACTCAACGCACTTAACGTCGATAACAACCTTAGTTGGGGTGGAGCAATACTCAACACACCCAACGTCACAACCTCTATGTGCACATAGGCATATCGCAGGTTGCCCAAGTACCTTCTACGAGTCCTTCAATATTGGGTCCCGGGGAAACTCACATGTCTTCTCATGTCCTTCAGCATTGAGCCTCCTCTAAAACATTTTAGAAACAATTATTTTACGTAAATAGTTCAATGAAAGTCTTTTATGAAAAATCAGATATTTCACGATAAACAACATTTCACAACATGCCATTCAACATCTTATAGAAAACGGATAAAACATGCCTTGTGAACAATATCATCAAACATCATGCTTTTCAAGAAAACAGTTCATCTCAAAGCCATATCTGATAAGAAAAACCAAACTAAACATTTTCAAAGAAAGAAAAATGTTACTCACAACTTGTCCTTAGGCCCTGAGCAGATTATACGCCTTTCCGAGCTCTTCGTGGCCTATAAATACACATTCCTCACGTTACGCTTTCCTTAAACTTTCTTTACATGATCGTTAAATGTGCATACTTAAACTCTAATCATGATTCATCACCGAGACTCCCTTTCTTTTCTAAAATAAACATAATAAGCGAGATTCTATGTCCCTAGCGAGATTACCAACGAGATTTCACCTTACTAGCGAGATTACTAAAGAAATTACACAACAGATACACGATACTAGTGACACCAGAATAAGCGAGACTAGCGAGAGTCAGCAAGATTTGTGAGACAAAAACCTCCTTCGCACTACCAGCGAGATTCGTTTGCTACTCACGCTCCAATTTCTCAGCGATACCTGCTTCCTAACGACACCCGACAGCAGAGTTTCCTCCTTTTCTTTTTGTTCTCACTTTTGTCCGTTCAAAGTCATATTTCCATCAAGATTTAGAATTTTTTTCCTTCTACAAACTTGTATAGAAATATGTTTTCTAGCTTACCTCAAATTTTCGTGGCTTAACTCGTCCTGGTTCGTCAGATATTGTAAGTTTTCTCTGCGCTACTCTAGATTGCACAGAAATTTTGTATCAGTAACTTCCAGCTAAAAGTTTACATGTTTCTATTCCATTTCAACTCAGGCATCCTTCATAAAAGTTGTTTTGAATTGAGTTAATTTACTAACCTTAATATTTCAGCCCAAAATTCAATCTCTTTAGCTCGATATTCATCAAACACCAAACCTGGTTCGAACTGTGCGACAGCAGATAAAGCTTCTGTTTCAGCTTCAGTTTTACCATGAAACCGTCCAAAACCTTGCACGAATTTGCCCTAGAACTCTTCTTCAACCTCTCCACGATGTGCAGCTGAAAGATAGCATAGAAATGAGTTTGGAAACAAAGAGAAATAAGTCGGCAAAATTTTTCTTCAATAAAAACTATTACCGACTTCCATCCTTATCTTCTCTTCTGTCTTTTTCTTTTTTCTTCTCTTTTCTTTTTCTAATTCCCTTTTTGGCCTTCTTTCCGTTTTGGTTTCCTCTTCCTTCTTTTTTTTTTTTTAATTTACAATATGAGATTATTAATACTAATTCGCTTAAAGCTTTTGAACGTGCTTACAAATTAGGTGCTTACATATTGTCCCTCAGCACTGAGTTTCATTATTAATTCAATGCTCAAGTGCCTCCACTCATGGCCCCTCAGCACTGAGTCATCATATACTGGTTTCCATATTTCTTCTCATGAGGTCCTTCAGCATTAGAAACTATCTCAATCAATTTCTCAAGTGCCTTCACTCATGGTACCTCAGCACTGAGTATCATATATCTTATTCCCATAGGCCTTCACACATGGTCCTTCGACCGTGGTTCGCATTTAGATAACACACATACAGGAGTTCACATATTATCCTCATTTTCACTTACACACTATTTAAAATAATCTTTGGATAAATTAGAAAGTCACTCACGATTTGTCTTAGGCCCCGAGTGGATTATATGCTTTTCCAATCTCTTCTTCGCCTGTAAAAACACATTTCTCACATTAGGTTTCCTTTGAACTCCTTTTTCATAATCATTAAGTACGCATATCAATAACTAGCGATGCTCTATGTCACTAACGAGACTACCAGCGAAATTCACACTACTGGGTACTGCGCTAGCGAAATCGGAGTGAACTAGACTAGCGATATCATCTTAAGGAGCGATACCTAGCGAGACTTTAGCAAGAGTTGTGAGACGCAGAGCTCCTTTGCGTTTATCAGCGACACCCGTTTCGCTGCTCACTCTCCAACTCCTTAGCGATACCACTATCTAGCGACACTTGATATCACAGTTTTCCTTCCTTCCCTTCAAACTCTTCCTTTATCCTGCTAAAAACCATATTACAGCCAAAATCAGAACTTCCCTTCTCCTACAATCTTGTAAAGTATTGAGTTTCCTAGCTTACCTCAAAATTTCAGACCATGACTCGTCTTCGTTTGAGAATTATTCTCAAATAACTTCGGCTGCCTTGAATTGCTTAGCAGTTCAACTTTGCTTGCTTCTTCCTAGAGATTAACACATCTCTGCTCAGATTTAGCTTAAACATCCTTCATGGAAGTTGCTAAGAATTGACTCAACTTACTAACCTCAAAATTTCAGTTCCTGCTTCAACGTCCTCGGTTCACTCTCCTTTAAATACCGATTGATGTCCAAATCTATCAGTAACAATCAAGCTTCTGATTCCAGCTTCAAAATCATCGTGAAACTTATCTGATTTCTACTCGAATTCGATATAAGCACCTTCTTCTACCTCTCCTCGTTGTTTGTCTGTGAAATGGAGTTAATTTGAGTTCGAAAATATATCCCAAAAGGCTTAATTATTCGATATACTCCTTTATATGTCAATATAAATCATCGACTTACCAGCTCTAACATCATCCTCCTTCTGAAATTTGCCAATGCAACCTTCCGCGCATGCCTTCGGCAACGCATAGTCTCAACTTACTATACCACTGATTGCTCAATGCCGAATAGCCGATTACCACATGGCCCTCTCGGCCACTTTTCTATGTCCGACGCATACCATCCTTCAACACATAGGCCTTTCCAACGCATAGCAATGCCAACTCCTAGCACTTAGTAGCCTTCAACGCGTACTTCTATTAACGTATATTGCACCCTTCTTCCTTCACATCAACTTCCACGCCGAGTTGTCTTCTTCAAAGCATGCCTACCAGCGACCACTCTTGGCAGCTTAGACATACCTTCAACGCATGGTCACCCATCACATGACCAACACTTAACCATTTTTACTCTCCCACAACTTGGCCAATTTTCTTTACTCGCCTACCCCATAATTCTTCTTACTTACCTTCTCTCAATAACAAGTAAAAAATGTTCACTGACACCCAAAATGGTTGTGGGCATGCAGCATGGATAGTAGGTGGGTGGTAGGGGGCGTGGGCAGTGCATGGGTAGGCACTGGAGGCGTGGCAGGGGCTGATGGGCGTGGACGGCATGGGCAAGCACTAGCGTGGGCGGCGTCTACCGCATAGGGGCATGCAGCTGTGGATGGCAACTCCCGCACAAGGCATGCAACTGGCATGCAGGGGGTGCGCGGCAGCCTAGGCAGCAGTCACCTAATTTCGACTTCATTTTTCAGAGCTCTAAAACATCGTTTCCAATCAAATAAACTCCAAATAAATTTTATAGAACTCAAGAGGGACCTCTTAACTTACTTACCAATAAATTTGGGTGCTTAAAACTTTCTCGAGCACCCTTGAAAAATTCCTCAAACTCAAGTGCTCTAGTTTACCCGATTTCAGCGACAACCTCCACTTTCTTCAACCTTTCTCAAGCTTCGTAACTTTGATTCACTCCGGAAGCCCTAGGGTGGATTTCTGACTCAATTACCTTTCATTTGGTACAAACAGGGTGTGAAAATGGCATGAGAGGGTTGGGAGAACCAGAGTCTTCTTTTAGTTGCTTCCAGCCGAAGCTGCTGCTTTTTCTCTCCAATCATCTTTGGCTATCTAGTTGCTTGTTTATCTTTAACATGGTTTTTCCTCTCTTCTCCTTATTCTCATCAACCTAAACAAAATTATCTCTTTTAATTTTAATATAATTAATTTAGTTTATTTATTTATTTTAATCATTCTTATTTAATGGACCTACTTAGCACTTAGGAAAACCTCAAACACTTAGAAAAGTTTCTAACTCTTAGCCAATTTTCCTTTTGATCACACACTTTTGGCTTCATTTCTTTTCCCTTTATTAAAGACTAAATGAAAATTATGCTTACTTAAACAATCACTACAAGTCTCATTTGAATTTAGGTTCACTTAAGTCATCTTAAGCCAACATTTGACCATTTGTTTTAACTTGAACTTAAGTAAGAAAAATTAGGTGTTAGGGCTTACAAAAACCACTGTTGAAAGAATAGAGGGAAAGGGGACAAAAATTTTTTAGAGAACCCTTTTCTAAAAATTAGGAGAATTTTCTTGGGAGAGAAATCTCTGTAGAATGACTGTAGAGAGTTATAGGGTGTATAATCTATGAGGGCTCCCAAGGGCCCTAATTTATGGGTTACTCCTAATACTATTGAGATAAGCCCTCTGCAGAGATCTTAAATTAAATATTTAATAATATCCAATATTAATAAATATCTACCCAAATACTCATATTAAATGGTTTAAAATATTTGAATCATATTTAAATATTTATTTTCTGCAAAATCTTTAATTTGAATCTCATCCAAATTAAATAATTAATTATTTGAATCAAATTCAAATTAATGAATCAGTTCTCCCTCTATTTATTTATATGGATTTCATCAAAATAAATAATTAATTATTTGAATCATATTCAGATAAATTAATTTTTTATATTATAAAGTTTATTTGAATAAGATTCAAATTATAACTTTATAATAAATAATGTAATTAGTTGTATCTAATAGAATTATATTTTTCCTCATAAATTTGAACATTTCCCACAATTGTACTCTTCACATTGTAGATATATTTCTATGTCCATAGATTTAACCAGTCATCAATAAGTTGACCTTTCATAAATTGCTCGTAACTACAGATGGGTCAAAATTACCATTTTACCCCTATAATTACTTCTTTCTCCTTAAGTCTAACTGATCCTTTAATAAACAACCTATTTATAGTCCCACCATAAAAAAAACCCCTCTGTCAATGATAGGGAGGGGCCCTTTGTTCAAGACCTGGTTTCAGAACTTAAGAGAGGAATTTATCTTCTTTCCCCGAGGACAGGAATGAGTGAATTCCATCTTGTGTAGTTATGTTCCCAGCTCCCTACTCAAACAAATCCTCAAAATGGTAGGTTTATTGAGTCGGCGACATGAGCCACTCTCACCCATACAAATCATGGGATTGCCCTCATAGACAGGAGTCCGCAACTCACTCAAAATTGAGATCAAGTTATTTATGGTCATCATATAAAAAGTTAATCTCTTCAATCAATGGTGTCATAAAGAGAGATTAAACATTTCGTGGTCCGGTCTTATACAAACCCTTTATATAGGATGCCCCCACTCACATGTCTTCACATGAAAGATTTGGATCAAATCATTTGTAACACTTATAGATCTTGTAACAATTACAAAGTGGGTCGTATCCATAGTGTCACCAAGATAAGGCACCCAACCTTACCCATATACTATAGACCTTTAGGTTATTTTTTGAACATGATCCACCCATATGTCAACTATACACATGTTCAAGACTTCATGCAATAACCTTGAATTTTTTCAGTTAATAGATAAATTAATATTGCATAATTAATAATTAAATTAATGAACTAATAAATTATGAGGTTTTAGGACATAAATCCCAACATGTTTACGGTTGGACAATAAATAGAATTGTTCATTAGAGGATTAGTGGTACTTAAGATGCAAGAGGTAGTTATAGGGGTAAAATAGTAATTTGACCCAACTATAATTATGAACAACTTGTGAAGGATTGACTTACATAATATGGTTAAATCAATGGACACATAAATATACTACAGTTCATAAGAGTGCAACTATGTGCCTTTAGTGGAGTGCCATATAGTTAATGAATGGTGATTGATTTAAATTAAGAAGTTTAATTAATTAATCATGTACCATTCGAGCTTATAACTGTAGGTCTATTAGGTCCCTCTGCTAGCTCATAAACGAATTAAAACAAGAATTATTTGAAGGGTTCAAATTATTTTAAGGAAATTAATTATATATGACACAATTAATATAATTTATATAGATAAATTATAATATAAAGATAATTTTGAAAAGGATTCAAAATTGAAGTATATAATATCATAGAATTAGTATTTGAATAAGATTCAAATATAATCTTAATATGGATTAGATTTATACTTTGCTAGCTCCTACGGATGAGACGATGAAAAAATGTTTTTAGAATAATTTGAATTGTTCAAATTAAGTAAGGAAAATAAGGATGTGATTTATATTAATGTGATTAATATAAAGTATAACGTATATTGATACATTATAATATATAGTTAATTATAAATATGATTTATAATTAATACTATATGTTATATGAGAGTAATATATTTGAGTAAGATTCAAATGTTAATTATATGAATGAGATTCATATAAAAACTTTCATTATAAAAACTATAGGTTATGAGAGAGATATGCATTTGAATTTGATTTAAATGCATATTTAATTACTATCCGAAAAAAATGCATATTTGATTAAATATGTGATATTTAATTGAATTTGTAATTAAATAATGAGATTAATTGATTATTATACTTATTATTTAATTATAATTGATTAATTATTTTAATTAATTATTAATTAAACTAGATTTTGATTTTAATTAAATATATATTAAATGATATTATATTCAAAACAACTCCCCTGCAAAGCAGGGGAGCAGTTATTGGAGTGGGGAGTAATCCCTTTCACGTTTTTGTGGTGAAATAGGATATCTCATGATTCAGTAAAGCTTATAGAAGGAGGAGGAGGAGGAAAAAAAAAAAAAAAAAAAACTCCAAAATTTCTCTCGATACACTCTGCAATATTCTCTTCCACTTCCAAAACAATTAGATCCCACAATTTAATTCCTTGTCCTAATAATAGTAAGGTTTCCAAGTGATTGTATCTTTTGTTTGTGGGCTTGTGAAGAGATTGTTTTGTTTCTTGTTCGAGGAAAGATCTCTCAATTCATGAGGTAGAGAAAAATCCTTAGAAGACAGTTTTCAAAGGTTTGTTTTTTTTTTTATTTTTTTTTATTTTCCTTTTTTTTTCTCCCTTGAGCATGTTGTAATTTTATGTTTATCCTAGTCTATTTTTCTTACGTTCCTTAGATTTCCAAATTGAATTACATTGGCAAGTGCTTCCACACGTTTTTGCAATGGAATTCCATTCCTTCAAGGATGATGATACGGTGTTCTCATTCTCTCTCCTTTGATCTTTCTCCTTCAAGTTCATAGAGAAAGGAATTCTCTGTGAATTTTTCTCCAAGCACAAATTTTCCTTTTTCTCTTTCAAAAGCTAGTTCCTACAAACCAGTCCTTACGAATAGCAAGGAAGATCCAATTCGGGGTGTCACCGTTAAGGTTCGAGAGGAGATCTGAGGAAGAAGGAATTGCTTCTGGACTTTCTATAGAAAAGGTTCTTCAAAGGTGATGTGTTTCTTCTTTCCTATTTAATTTTAAAGCATGCTTAGCCTATTATTTATGCATATGAATGTTGTTTCTTTGTTTTTTGTTTTTTAGTCTAAAACAAAAACCAAAACCAACGTATTCACACGTTTCTGCACGGAATTCGATCCTCTTTAATTGGTATCTGAGCCAAATCATACTTTTGATTTGATTTTGAATTTTACACATAGTTGAATTCTGGGTAGGTTACTTTATTTGAATGTGGGTTTTCTAAATAGATGTTTAGAAATATTGGCATTTATATTTACAATTTTCGTTGATTTGATAAATGTTAGGACTCATTGCTTTTGGCATTTGTTCGGTAAATCGTGTCTGTAAGTCTGAGTTATTCATGGTGAGGTGTTTGCTGTGGAAAAGGCTAGAAACAGAGGTGAAAGACGGATTTTAGAGTGCACACTCGAGAGGTTGCTATGTAGATTTTTGTCATCCATCATCTTGGGTACATCATAAAAAAATTTTGACTACAATTCGTCATTGTTTGTGTGTCATGAAAAGGTCCTGGTAGTTTCGAAACATATCAGTTTTATTATGCATGAGATATATGTTTAATTATATTAATTATATGTTACATAAAGTATGCCATATAGTTTAAAATCCTACCATAGGTTAAGCATGTCATGCATCATATTTAAATATAAATGTTACGTTATATCATAGCATGTTTAATTTTTTTCATTAGTATTAATATAAGAGTTATACTAATTAATGAAAAGGGAAGATCATGCATTATATTTAAATATAAATGTTATATCTAAAATTTAGGTTAATTCCTAAAGTATGTATATGCATGATTTTACTATATTATTTAAATATAAATGTTATATCTAAAATTTAGGTTAATTCCTAAAGTATGTATATGCATGATTTTACTATATTGTTTGCAAGATTATAATATAAGTGTTATATTATATGTTTTAATGTATGATTAAAAGAATGCCTACTAGATAGTTTTTCATTAATATTAATATAAAAGTTATATTATGTACATTAATGAAAATGATATACATGAAATCTGATCATAAGATGCATATAAGATAAGTTTTAATTTATTAATATTAATATAAAAGTTATATTATATGTTTAATGAATATAAAACCTTGGATTGCATGCTAACCTAATAAGATCAAGATAACATTGATAGCTCTCGAAAAGAGCTATTTATATATCTTTAATTTCATTTATTTGTTGTGTTTAAATAATTGAAATTGTAGATTTTCGAGCAAAACATGCATTTCGAAGTGTTACATGCTGTTCGAATTTGATTTGGAGCTATTAAGAGTCATACCAAGGGCCTGAGGCTCCAAAGGAAGTGAAATGATGAAAAAATCCTCTAGGAGAGTGCCTAGGCGCTAACTGGCACTCATTTAGGCACCTAAAACTCGTAAACAACATTCTGAAGAGCGCCTAGGTGCTGCTTCGCAATATAAATTCTGTTCTTTGATTTTTTTTTTTGCTGATATCTTTTGATCCGGGTGGTCATTTTGGGCATATGACCACTCTTTTCCTTTTTTTTTTTTTCATTTTTTCATCCTCTATCCAACTACAGCATTAGTTTTTAAGTTGTTTTGCGTTTTTCTTCTATAATCATGGATTGGATGCTCCCTCTCTACATCATGTCTATGGATTGTTGAGGTAAGTGAGTTTTTCTAGTTTTTTCGAGTAAGGAATCCTATGTAATTTTGTGGGACTTCTCTTTATTGATTAAGTGCATTTTGGTTACCTTTTTGTGAATCTTATCTGATTTAGATGTATATTTATATATGGATTGACTCCCCTACCCATAAGTGTATGTATTTGCTAATGGATTATAGCTTAAATCACCTACGTAGCAAGGGTTGAATGTATGTGTGCTAAGGGTTATAATCTAATCTTAAACCTTAGAATGCATGCTCAACTTATGTTCAAAGATAACTTGATTAATTAGTTATGCTGTCTAATCAGTTAATCACAAAATTGAACCCTAGAGTTTAATATGGATGCTTTCGAACACAGTAGAACGCAATGCATTTAGTTTAATCAGGGTAGGCTTTAATTGATAATTAGGTCGCTTGTTTGGTTTAAACCATTGAGTTGGCTGCCTGTAACATCAATTAATAGATTAGGCCGAGTGAGTTGTTATGCACGCGTAAATTGAGTGTATGTTCAAATAAGAGAAGTCAATGATCGAAACTGCATTTGAATCCCTTCTTGCTCCTAGTACTAGAACGTTTCAATCCTAGGTTACATTTGTCCACTATCTTTTATTTTCACGCCTTTACATTTATGCAACCTCTATCAACACCAACCCCCTCCCCCCCTCCCCCTCCTTTTCACCACTATAACTAGAGAATTAACTTAATGAAACATATTTCGAGCTTCCTTGCAGATCGACTCGGATTTGCCATTGGTGCTACGTCATTGTAGTAGTAGTGTAGGATTCAGTAATTATAAATTGTTTTTTATAGATTCTTTTTGGGAATTAAAACAATGCCTACAAAAATCGCATAAATCAATTTATTTTACATAGTTTAAAATTTGATTAATTGATCTTTTATTTTATTTTAATATGATTAAAATGAGACAATAAAAGATTAGTTTATAAAATATTGACTATAAAGGACTTATGTCTAAGGAATATTTTGTCTAAGTTGGGGTACTTAAGCTGATTGTAAGGGAACACCCCTACCTAAGAACCGACCCAGGAGGTGAAGCAGTCAAAATTTTATAAAGCATGCAATGATGTGATTAGATTTATAAAATGTTTAATAAATATGTTATCACATGTTGTTCAACTATCCAATATAAATATTATATTGGGAAAACAATATTCACTTACATAAATGTATTGGCCTAATTGACTTAAGTATTGAACCCTCAATTTAAAATACTTAGTGGGAGAACAAAATTATATGAAATGTTATTTTTTCTTCATGCTCTCCGTAAAAGTTTACAGAGTGACAGACGGAATTCGTCGCCTAATTTCGTGCCAAATAAATTTTCTTAACTTACCCACAGTAGTAGTGGCAAGCCGGGTCGAACACAGGGAGCTGTCGAATTTCACAATTGAAAGTTTTCAATTTAAATAACCAAGGGGGGGGGGGGTTTGAGAAACTCTGGATTGCAAGAAACTTAAATTGCATGAAAGTAAATTGCACGAAGTAAAAAGAGCTAAAATTCAATTGAAGAAGACTCTAGCTTAGGTTAAGCAAGATTTCCTTTGTTCGATGATCTTATCATTGTTTCGTCATTACTAAATCCATTGAAACTACCACCTAATCAATTCAATTGGAAAGGCCAGAATTGAATTGTCCTAGTTGACAAGTTAGATTTAAGGCAAATCGATGAAAAGCATGCAAAATTTGACTAAACCTAACCGTATTAAGTTCAAAGGAAAATTAGGCGGAACATTCAACTGGATAGACATAGATTGAATGTTCTATCGATTTAGTCCTAGGTTGATTAGAACAGTGCGCATCACCATCTAGATTTGCAAGCTAACCTAACCTATTGCTTCCTATAATTGACATACAACAAATTGTCACGAATTGTAATACAACCAAAGCAATAATCAAAATAAACACTAGCATTACAAATTGATCATAATTCTTGAAAACTTGAAATTAAATCATGCATACACTTGAATTAAGTTCAAAACCTCAAAAGAACATCAATTACAAGGAAAATCCCTAATACCCAAGCTAGAAAAACATTACCTTAGCCAATAATCGGTATTGGGTTCAAGTTCCTAGGTATGAAAAGAAGAAAAAAGGAGAAAATGGAGCCAAAAGTCGGTTGGTAGGGCGATTATTTAACCTAGAAACCGCCGCAGTGTCACGGCGTTGACCATAAATAGCACGTGTTATAATTTCAAAGCGTTGCGGCGCTCCAAAGCAGCACTACGGCACTTGTTGCTCTTCGCCAACGGATCTCCTTGGGAAAAAGCGTCGTGGCCATGCCTAGGCAGCGCTGCGACGCCGTGGCTTTAGGGGCATTTTGGTCATTTTGGAGTTCTATTTCTCGGTTGATGCCGTGGAACTCCTTTTTGGTCCATTTTAGCTCGATTTTGTTTCTAACACCCTGTTTTACCTATTAAGTGCTCGAAACCTACAAAATAACATAATAGACACATTAAATAGCACTACGATCCCGAGTTAAGTTGAGAAAGATAGCACATTTTAGGTGCTATCATAGAGATTTATGCTCGGCGAATGCCCTGGGCGCATCCTCCCTTAGGAAGGTGTTGCATGAGTCAATATCAAGGTGAATGGAAAAAGTGTTTATAGTAAGTGGGAGAAGGATGTGTTTCAACATATCCTATAGTCTCCTTCATTAGTTTGTAATATTTTTTTTCATGTTCGGCCTTATTGTGCCCTGGGAGCATTCCCCTTAGGAAGGTGTTTGCATGGAAATAGATAGAGTGAACTCTAGAAATGGATAAGATTACTATAGTTTTTGCACTAATATTGTTCTTCCCTGGGACAGGCTTACTGGCGGGACTATAAGATTGAAAATGAAGGATTACACTTACGAGAAAACATTAAGCAAGTTAATGGTTTCTTAACCAAATTAATGGTAACTAATTATTATAAGAATAAGAGTTATTCTTGTGTAATAATTGGTTTAGAACGTCTTAATTCAGTGAAGGAATAATTGTTTACCCTGAGGTGACTTTTATTCTAAATCACTAAAGTATCATAGCAATAAAAATGATTAATTAATATGAATTACATTCATATTCAATCTATAGGTTGATTTTTATTTTCTATATTGAACTTGAATGGATAATTAATTGCATATTGTCGAATAACATGTTTTATATATTTCAATATTATGTCAATTTCTCTCAAGAGTTTTAATTTTTAATTACTGGTATAAGTGAAAAGGTTTGATAGATAAGATACTTGGAAAAATGTCATCAACACTTAATGGTAATGTATTTTCAAAATTGTCTTTTATTTGGGAAATGTTCTCACAAGGGTTGTTGCCAATTCATGTAGTGTTCATGAATTATAAATGAAGAGATAGCTTACTTTTATCATCTAAATAACATATGATAGCTTACTTTTATCATCTAAATAACATATGATAGCTTACTTTTGTCATTTAAATAACATATGATGTATCTGGATTAGAAGATAAAGTCGTGGCAAAAACATATTGCATGTTAGAGTCATGAGAAGTTAAATGACCTCAAAAGTTAAGTATTATCTGACTCCAAGAAAAATTGGTATGACTAGAGCCAATAAGGAAAAAGTTTCTAAATTAGCTTGGGATGCCACCCAATGAGGAATTTTAGGAATACCTTGAAAAGAAAGAAAAATAAGAATAAATAAATTTGATTTACTAAGTTCTTGATGGAAAATAAAGATTCACACCTTGATAGTTGAATAAAGATTCACTATGAGAATTTTTGTTTTCTTCATTATAATTAAATTGTGTTTCCTAGCAAGTACTTAGAATAACTTCTACTAGTTGGCAACAAAAAGCTCATCTCGGTTAAAGTAGTGGGAGATATTAAGATGTTGTTTTTTTATGTTAAATATAGTGCTTTTATCACCCTAAGAGAAATTCAATTGCTCCAGACTTGATTACTAAATAATTCATATAGTATGAATGGTTTTAGTGATAAGACATATTTTCAAAAGTTGTTTGAAAATATGTTTAGCTTTAAATAAATACATTTGTGTGTGTGTGTGTGTGTGTTAAAAGGTAACAAATTTGAATACTAAATGAAAGATAGTAAGGATTAATGAATCCAAAAAGAAAGACAAATTTAATTCTCCTAAAAGGATACTTGTCTTTGGCATTTTGTAAGCCCTACTTTCAATCTCAACATTCTTGGGAAAGATGACAAACATATTGGGGTATAAGGAGTGGAAGTTTATAAAAACTCTATTGGTATTACATTATGTTGTCGAATGAATTCATAGAAGTTTGTTAAGCAATCTTTGAAATTCTTACATCTGACCTGGATGTGAATATAAACAGTTATTAGGTACTTGGTAAGGACTTGAGAAGAATTAAGTTGAAAGTAGATGTAAAAAAAAGGTCGATATGCGTTGTCGTCCCACCTCTTTTTGGGTTAACGAGGATAGCTCGGGAGGGGGTGTGACACATTTAAATGAGAGTTAGGAGTAATTCTCTAAGAGTTAGAGTTAAATTACCATTACCCATTAAAAGTCTTGCTTTTCATGCAAAAGTTTCGTTGAACCTTATTAGTTAAGGTTACTTGGCCAAAGAACCTGTCGGGCTTACGCATTTTGACCCAAGTGGTTCAGTGACTAAAATAGTAAGTCTGACATAGTAAATATGTCATTAATATGATTGATGAATATTTATGTGTAAAAGTATCTTTAATCCAATTCCACTTAAGTCTCATTTTCTTTGAAATGTTCAAATTAAATTATAGACTAAAACTTAAATCAATTAGGTAAATATATTAAAACGTTATGATCAGATCATAATGGTTAGTTTCTAAAACCTTTTGTACTATGTCTAATTGATAGAATTGGGTATATCTCAACTTCAAGCATTAGGTACAATTTGGATGAAATTGTGCTGCAACAAGAGAAATGTGGCCTTGTTGAACTTATTATATGTTAAGTACTTTGTTAAACATAGTCCTAATCTTTTGAAAATTACACTGATGTCAAGCTCCACTAAGGACATGCAATAGAAATTGCAATTTTTAAGCATTATTTCTTCCAAAAGTGTTTGAGAAACAATTTTGAATTATGAAAATATTGTAAAACTGGTTTACGACATTTCAGTATTTGGGTAAGTTGAGATACTTGTGTTAAAACAAACCCTACAAATACACTTGGTGAAACAAATGTTCAAAAATACACCTAAATGTAGGTAGTTTTTGAAGAGTTATACAACCTATTGTATAGCCCAAAATAAAATGATGTATTTGTATGAAAAATACTGGTTTTATTAGCACTATGTTTAACAATGTACTCAACATATACTATGTTCCATGTTGTGTTAACATAACAAAGTACGTAACATATACTAATAAGTCTCTAAAAAGGTTAAGTTGTGTTGACGAACTACTTCCAAGTAAAACCACTTAATAGTTAACAAGTGTTGTTAACCATTTATTTTTATTTGAAAGTCAAATTCTAATTGTTAACCAATAAGTCTTCATCATAGTAGGAGAGTTATGAGATAACTCAACCTTTTAAAAAGGCTTACTTAAAGTCTACATTGTCATATTAGATGACAAGATGAAAACTTATAACCTAAAAAATAGTAGGAGAGTTATGAGATAACTTAACTTTTGTTATGACTTATTAGAAGTTAAAGTTGTCATACTGGATGACAATAATTGAAGGGTATTGACAAAAGACATTATGTCAAAGTCATAAAACTTGAGATAAAGTATGTATACTTAATCTCAATCTGGTTTTGTATATTTTCTTGATGGGGTAAAACTCATAGGATATGAATAGATCTAAGAAAAGAAGACTTGAAAGTGTAGAACTTGGAGATAAAGATCTTTAGATAGGACTCCTAGTGTATGGTTAAAACAAACGCTAGAACTAGTGGGAGAAAATAGATTGTGAGTCAATTCCTCACTAGTTACTATAATGATATGATTCATTATTGCATATGAGATGTGTAAACATGATAACTTCTTTTGTGAAAAGGAGTTCAATTACATAAATTAAGAAAATCTTCAAAGAACAAATTGCAAAGGGTTTGCAAAATTACGATGCTCATTTGAGAAATAAATTTCACAGTTAGGATCTTTGAGTATAAAGGTTTGATATAGTATCATAATCCATGACTTTGAATAATGACAATGTTCTTGTACAGACAAGAAAATGAAAAGTGGGTATTTATCTATTTTATATTGATATTGGAGGGAATTGAATCCCGATGGAAGTGTGTGATTGAATTCTTTGATTTATTGAAATAATAAAAAAATAAAAATAATCAATAAAAGATTAAGCAACACACCTTTGCCGATCCATAATTTCAACAAAATCTTCTCCTTGAACTAATAGTTTTCTCCTTGTAGTCTTTCTTTTCCAAGAGATCTTTCTTACTATGGCTCTGGCAAGGATTCGGTTCGTGGGAACCGCTTCTTGAAAGAATGGAAAAAAGAATTTTCTTAAAATTTTCCTATGAAAATTGGGAGAATTTCTAGAGGAAGTGTTTTAGAGTAATCGTAGAGATTATTATTTTAGAGAGTGTGTCTTCTATGAGGACTCCCAAGAACCCTATTTATAGAACTCTGTGGGTTCCTCCTAAACCTATTAAGATAACCCATTTGTAGAGATTTTAAATTAAATATTTAATAATATCTAATAAATATCTATACAAATAATATCTCATATTAAATGGTTTAAAATATTTAAATATCATTTAAATATTTATTTTCTAAAGAGTCTTTAATTTGGATCCCATCCAAATTAAATAATTAATTATTTGAGTCCAATTCAAATTAATTATTTAATTCTTCCTATATTTATTTATACGGATTTTACTCAAATAAATAATTAATTATTTGAATCATATTTAAATAAATTAATTCTCCATATTATGAAGTTATATTTTGAATCTTATTTAAATAAACTTTATAAGAAATCATGTAATTAATTGTATCAAATACAATTAATATTTTCCCTCATAAATTTGAACATTTCAAAATTTTCTTTCGACATAGTTGATCCTTGTTGGTCTGTGGTGAGCTAGCAAGGGGACCTTATAGACCTACAGTTTATGAGCTCCAATGATTCAAGATTAATTAATTAAACTCTTTAATTAAATTAATCTTCATTCATTAACTATAGGACAAATTACTATAGACCTATATACCATCAATCCACCTTCACCTAATTACTTAAACCACTCAGTCCCTTCCTCGAAGCATCACTATATACCACCAATTCACCTTCACCTAATTAATTTAGTATAAGTTTTCTTTTTGAAAAAAAAATAAAGATTAAAATAAAATGAAATAGAATAAATAAATACCAACTCAAAATGGATTTATTTGGTAGTAATAACCGATGACAGTAATAATAAATAATTAAGCAGAAGAGAAAAATGTATTGGCACGATTCATAAGTTATGATATCTTTTATAAAATATGGTATTTAAAGATCTCTAATTGTCTAATTCATCTCTCAAATGAACTAATACAATTTTGCAAACTCTTTGCATTTGATCTTTGAAAGTTGAACTCCTTAGTTTGTTTGTGTAGATGCACTTTTTAAATTCTTTTCATGAAAGAATCTAAACGTTCATTTTACAGATCTCATATGCAACAATGAACAATGCTCAAAAGACTCAATTATGGCAACGTGTGAGAAAATTGACCCATAGTCTAATTTCTTTCAATAGACTTTTCCCTTTTGCCTAAGTCTTACTTTGAAGATCTATATCTTCTTATTAACACATGTAGGTCTCTTCTGTATATCTATTAATATCCTATGGGTTTTATCTCATCAAGAAAATCTACAAATCGAGATTGAGATGAAGTATGAAAACTTTATCTTGAGTTGATGACTTTGACCTAGCAATCCTTGTCAGCATCCCTCAATACTACTTTGAGAATCATAAGTCTTTAAATTTGAAAACTAATATGACAATTTTGACTTCAACTAAGTCAAAATAAAGATTGAGTTATCCAATAACTCTCCCACTACGATGAAGGTGAAAAGCACCTAAAATGTGCTTTAATGCCTTTGATTTAGGGATTTTTTTTTTATTAGATTTAATGTGTTTGCTAGTGGTTTTCAAGTAATTAAGGAGAAATTAAGTGTCCAAGGCCAAATGAACTAAACTGAGCCAAAACCAAGTAAAAATGGAAGAAAAAATGGGAAAACCTTAAAAACAGGGTAGCACAGCCGAGAGCGTCGCTGCACTGCCTCTACGCTCCAAACTCGAGAACTTAAAATTTCGGACAAAAGAAGAGTGCAGCTATGCTCTTTGAGAGTGTAACGACGCTCCGACTAAATTTCCTAGAGCGTAGCTGCAACCTCTAACTCTTATCTTTTTTGCTTAAGATCAAGTTAAAAATAATGGCTAAGGGTTGGTTTGAATGAGCATAAATGTAAGTGGAATTCTAGAGCATTTTATGTAATTAGGATTTTTTTTTTCCATTAGTTTTTAATAAGGAATAAAGAGATAGAGACAATGGTGTAGTTAAACAAGAATTGTGGCTGAGACTTAGAAAAATTTTGCTACGTGTTGAGGGAGAATCTGAAGTCAAAGAAGGTCAAGAATTGAAGTTAATTTAGGAAAAATGTTAAAGTAAGGAATAAATACTAAATTAAATTAAATTAATTATTTTAAGGAAAATAATATTTAATTTGGATGATAAGGATGAGGAGAAAGGAGGAGGAGCCACGTTGAAGCAAAGGGTTTTGTGGAAAAGAGTGATTGGCTGGACTCGGCAGCAGTTTAGTCCAGAAGCAAGTAGCTCAATCCAAACGTTGGCTCTCCCGATTCACTCATGCCATTTTCATCATTTTTGGACCAAAAGAAGCTTTGTGAGTTAGGAATCCAACCTAGGGTTGCTGTAACGATTTAAAGTTAGGAAGCTTGAGAAAACTTGAAGAAACTGAAGGTTGCCACTGAATCCGAGCAAACCAGACGAGTTAAATTTGAGGAATTTTTCAAGGGTGCTCAGGAAGGTTTTTGAAGCTCAATTTTCTTTGTAAGTCAGATAAGAGGTTACCGTTAAGTCCCATAAAATTTATTTGAAGTTTATTTGAAAGGAAAAGGTGTTTTGAAGCTTTGAAAAATTGGGTTGAAAATAGAGAACTACTAGCCGAAGTCAGCTGGAGGCTGCCCAGAGCTGTAGCTCATGCCCGCACACCCCAGCCCTGCACGCACGCGCTGCCAGCACCCACTTCCGCACCCCTGTGTGGCATACTCGCCCCACCCGCACACCCCACTCTACCGACACCTCATCCACACTCTATGTGGCCATCCACGCCTGTGAGCGGGAGTTACCGCCCACGATTCCGCCCGCCAGTGTTGCCCACGCCCTCAATAGCAAGCCCACGCTCATCGCGCACGCCTACACCCCTGCCAACACCCCTCACCCACCTACTACCCATCTAGGGTGCCTACAACCATTTTGGGTAATTTTGGATATTTTTAGACTCTAATTGATATTTTCTTAAATAATTGGCCTCAAAATGGGTAAATATGAATTTTAAGCTGATTTTTGGATATTTTAGGAAATTTTGAGAATCTTGGAAAAAGGTCCCTAAAGGGGTAAAAATGATGAAAAGGTAGAAATTAGGCTTGATACGGACAATTTGGATGGAGTTTAGTTAAATAATGTTTGTAAGGACTTCAATGAGATGACCTAATGGCTCGTGAATGATATTTCAGGTCAAATTGAGGTCGGAAAAGTCTATAAGCCTCGACGAACAGGCCCAGATTATGAGTGACACTTGTTTTTCTTTAAAAAAAGATTCTATTTATAATGTTTAGCCATGATTTCTTGTGAAATATGATTTTATGATGATTTGCTAAATGTTAAGCATGTTTACTATTTGTACTTCATTTTATGGTATGAAAGGCATGTTTTATCTATTTCCTCAAGTCTTAAAAATCATGTTTAAATGAGGCTAATTATTGAGAAATGATCTGATTTTCCATGGAATGTTTTATGATGAACTTTTTGTACAAAGCATACTTGTTTTCTGAAACGTATTTCTAGGAGACCCAACGCTGAAGGACATTGAGAAGGCATATAGGTAACCCTGAGGCATGAAGGAACTCAATGCTGAAGGACGTTGAGAAGGCATTTGAGTATCCTAGGGACCTAGTATTGAAGGACATGGAGAAGGCACTTGGGCAACCCGAGGTATTTTCTATGTGCACACAGTGAGAGATGACACTGTTGTGTTGAGATTACTTCACGTCAGCTAAGGTTTTTCGACGTTGGGTGTGTTGAGATTACTCTGCCCCAACTAAGGTTTGTTTTCAATGTTGAGTGTGTTGAGCTTGCTCCGCCACAACTAAGGGTATTTTAAATGCAAAGGAATGTTTGATGAGTTTAAAAATTTTATTTAATTAAATGGTGTAAACCCGATTGTTGTTTCTAAGCACTTAATCTAAGTACTTAAGATCGTTGTGGACTTATTTGCTTTTTCTTGTATAGATCGAAGGGAGAAGTGAAGGAAAGCCGAGAATATTTTTGGTAAGTTGAATTTTAAATCTTTATGAGTTAAATCGAACTTGGAATTTGAACTTCGACATATCAACTAGTATGTAAAGGACTTAAGAGGAGTGTTATTGTTTAAACCGACGTGGAAGGATGTAATTAAAACTTGAATTATTATTAGTATTACTATTATTGATATATTTAATTGAAGGGAAAAACACACAGAGTATGCTTGTGGACTTAGGGATTGATGAAGATTTATTAGAAGGAAGAGAAAAAAAAACGAAAAGAAAAGAGAAAAGAAAAGAAGAAAAGTGGAAACGAAAGTTGAGTCGATGAAGGTGGTAAATACGAGTAAAACCAATTAAGCTGCCAACATTCATCACTTTCAAAACCTCCAACCGACTTAAACTTCAGCTGAGCAATCAAGAGGAGGAAGAAGAAGACGACCAGGGCAATTGGTGTGGAATTCAGGAAGAAATCGTGGTGAAAGTGAAGCTGAAAACGAGAACGGGTCTGCTGTTTGTGTGGTCTGAGCAAATTCTGGTGTTTGGAAAATAGCAAGCTGAAGAGATCGGGTTTGAAGCTGAAACATTTGAGGCTAGTGAGTTAATTAAATTCTTAACAACTTTTGTGAAGGATGGTTGAGCTGAATGTAAAGAGAAATAGGTTTAATTATGGGTGGAAGTGACTGATGCAAATTCCTCGAGTGATCTAGAACAGGTCGAAGTAAAATTAGCATATCTGTTGGACGAAGGAGAGTTCGACCTTGGAATTTTGAGGTAAGCTAGAAAACAAGTGTTTTTACAAGTTTGTTAAAGGGAAGAAGTTCTAATTCGGGCTGGAAATACAACTTTTAACAGTTAGAAGTGCGGACAGTAGTGAAGACAGTAGGAGAGGGAGATGAGTCTCGCTGGAGAATTGGATGACACTGGGGGTATGAAGGAGCGAGAGCGAGACAAATCTCACTGGTTTTGCTGGTTAGTTTTGTCTTACAAATCTCTGGTCTCGCTAGTCCACAGTCTCGCTGGTACAGTTTGATCTGTTGCTTGAATTCGTTGGTTTAGTCTTGCTAATGGCCTGAATCTCATTCATTAGTGAACTCTTTTATGAAATATAGTCTCGATGGAGCATTTCTTTGTGGAATATAGTCTCGTTGATGGTTTTCTTTATGAAGTAGGGTGAATAATAGAAATGTCTAAGGCTTGTTGGCTATGTAAAAAGGAATTTTAAGGAAATCTAACAAAGGGAAATGTACTATTTCAAGCCAAGAGGAGCTAGGAAAGGCGTAAACCCTTTAAGGGTCGGGATAAGTTATGAGTGGCAATTTTATTCAAAATGAGCATACTCTATACAAAGTTTTCTTGATATATAATTTTGCTTAGAAATATGTTCTTATGCTTATGCTTTTCATGGGTTTTTAAATGTGGTATGATGACTATTTGCTCGAAAAAAGCATATGTTTCCATGTAAATGCATATTATAGTTTTGCATTTGAATTATTTAAAGCATGCTAGTTTTTAACCAAGGTTTACAAAAAGCATACTATTCATTGATCTATGATCTTATGAAAGCATAATGAATGTTAAAGAAATTGTGAAAGTTTTAGATGCTTAAACTTGTGAATATTTATTATGTTATGAAAGCATGAATTATGTTTTAAAAGAAAGGCTCCCAATGCTGAAGGACTCGGAGAAGGCATGTGAGTAGCCGGGATATAAAAATGGTTCCCAGTGTTGAAGGACTCGGAGAAGGCATCTGGGTGGCCTAAATGTCGTATATGGGACCCGGTACTGAAGGACTTGAGAAGATATTCGGGTAACCCATGATATGATATCTATGTACACATAGAGGTATGATAGACGCTGTTGTGTTGAGACTACTCCACACAGCTAAGGATATTTGATGTTGGGTGTGTCGAGATTTCTCCACCCCATCTAACGATGCTTTCGACGTTGAGTAGCGTTGAGCTTCGGTCTGCCTCAACTAAGGAAAATGTGATTGAAATGTATTGTACTTACATGGTTTTCCTTTAGAAATAATACATATGTGATTTGTTAATGTTACCTGAGCATGATTTGTCTGGACATGGAAACGATTTATTACTGCTTATTTATTTTCATAACATGATTACGGTTTTTATTTATTTATGAATTAAGGAAGGATTTTACAAAACAAGTCACTCACTGGGAAACCTAGCTCATGTTTTTCTTTTTTTTTTTTTTCTTTTTTTTCTATTTTTCAGGTAGCGAGCGAGTCTTGGGTGCTTAGCCTACACAGCAACTCGCCTGTGCCCACCATCAATGTCAGGAATTTTGAGCTTTGTAAATATTTGTTCTTAAACTTGTGTTGTACATATAGAGGGTTAAGGGGTGGAAGTTAGTGAACTTATGTAAATTAAAGGTTGAATGTAAATCAGTATTTTTAAGATAGCTTAACTCTGGTTAAAGATTGATGTTCGATTATTATACATACATACATACATACATATATATATATATATATATATATATCTGCTTATTAGGTGGTTGGTCAAGTTATAAGGTTGACAGTAGATGTCGTAAGGGTTGGTGTCTGCTGTCCTCACACTTTCTCCTAGGTTAAAAGGGTACCCGGGAGGGGTGTGACAAATGGCATCACTTATGTTTTCTTCATTGTTTAAGCATGATTTTTATGCTATAGTGTATGTTTTCCCTAATATCAAGCATGGTTTGATCCTAAAGTTATAATTTCAATATTATGTCACTCACTGGGCATCAAGCTCATGTTTTTTAATGCTTTCTGTTCCATCTAGGTAGAGAAAGAGTTCCTGATGCTTAGCCTACACAGGCCCCATCCTGCTTAAGCTTCAAGTTATCAGAAAGTATTTTTCATCATAGTTGTTGTATGTGTAAATAATTTTACATAATGTGGCATGTAGACATAGCTAGAACGTTGTTGGGAAGAAAAAGTGGATAATGGGTATGTAGTCTAAGTCTAGTTGTAATCAAGTTGGCGTTTTTGTTGATGTAAATATGTATCATCATTTTATTGTAATTATTGGTATGGTGGACTTGAATGTTCTATGATTTAAGAATATACACTGTGAGCAGTTATGTTAAATCATGCTTTCAACAGGATAGTCAAGTACAGATGGGCAATGAACCTCACAAAAGGGGTGAAGTTTGCTTTCTTCACATCTCCTTTTAGGTTAAAAATGTAAACTCTACTTTCATTTGTAAGTACTAAACTTAAGTACGTAGTATCTTTGTAGACTTATTTGCTTTCTCTCGTGTAGATCGAAGGAAGAAGTGAAGGGAAGCCAAAAATATTTATGGTAAGTTAAATTCTAAGTCGAGAATAAATCGAACTTGGAACCTACTTTGATAGAACAACATTCGAACCAAAGTGGAAGGTTATTGTAACTACTGTGTTACTACTATTATTGATGTATGGAAGTAAATGGGGAAAAACATTACATATTAGTTTGTGGATAAATAAAGAAAATAAATATATATAAAACACATTGAGTTTAAGTTGAGGATTAATGAAGTTTAAAGAAGGAAGAGGAAGAAAGAAAGTGGAGGCAAAAAAAGGGAAAAAAAAAGAAAAGAAAATGGAAATTGATTGTCGGTCATAGTGTTTATCAAGTTAACCAGATATACAGCTGACATTTCTCATCTTCCAAATCTCAAACCGACTTAACCTTATAGCTTGGCATCGAGGGGAGGAAGAAGAAGACAACTAGGGTTGATTGGTGTGGAATTCTGGAAGAAATCGTGGTGAAATTGAAGCTAAAATCGAGACTAGTCTGGTGTTCGTGCAATTTGAGCAAGGTCTGGTATTTAGAGGATAGCGAGTTGTACAGATCAGGTTTAGGGTTGAAATTTTAAGGTTAGTGAGTTAATTCATTTCTTAATAATTTTTGTACAAGATGGTTGAGCTGAATGTGAAGAGACATAAGTTTAATTATAGGTGGAATTGACTGATGCAGACTTCTTGAGTGATTTGGAGCAAGGTAAAGTAAAATTTGAATATCTGACGAACAAAGGGGAGATAGACCCTGACATTGGGAGGTATGTTAGAAAACTCATGTCTCTACAAGTTTGTAGGAAATGCTAATTCGAGCTAGAAATGCTACTTTTAGCAGTTAGAAGCGAAGACAAAAGCTGTGGGAGACGGATTTCGCTGGAAAAAGTAGCGACATTGAAGGCGTAAGGGTGAGTAACGAGATGAGTTTTGCTGGTGTCACCAGTTGCTTTTTGTCTCACAGCTCTTGCTAAGTCTCGCTCACCTCACTAGTCAAGTAAATCTCACTATTCACAGTCTAGCTGGTACAATTTTGCTAGTTCCATGGTTTCGTTAGTCTAATCTCGTTGGTGGCCTGAATCTCGCTAGTTATTGAATTTTGTTATAAAGTTGGGTCTCGGTAAGGACATGTGCATCAATATTTAAGGCCTATTTGCTATTCCAATGGGAATTCTAAGGAATCTAACAAAGGAAACTAAACCATTTCAGGCCGAAAGGAGCTAGGGAAGGTGTAAAATCCATTAAGGGCCTGGGACAAATAGTGAGTGACAATTTTACTTAAAATAAGCTTATTTTAAACAAAGTTTTCATGGTATATGATTATGTTTAGAAACATGTTTATATGTTTATGTTTTTCTTTTAAATGTGAGATAATGAGTACTTGATTGAAGAAAGCATGTGTTTCCATGTAACTACATATTATGGTTTTGCATTGAAATTATTTAAAGCATGCTAGTTATCATCGAGTTTTACGAAGGGCATGTTATTCTTTAATCTATGATTTTATGGAAGTGTGATGATTGTTAATGAACTTGTGAAAGTTTGAGATGTTTAAACTCGTGAATATTTATTATGTTATTTTCAAAGCATGTCACTTTTGAATTTTATTTTTTGAAAAGGCTCCCAATGTTGAAGGACTCAGAGAAGCTATTTGGGTAGCTCGGATATAGAAATGGTTTCCAATGCTGAAGGACTCGGAGAAGGCATGTGGGTAACCTGAGTATAGAGATAGCCCCCAATGCTGAAGAACTCAGAGAAGGCATGTGGGTAGCCTAAATCTCGTATATGGGACCCGATACTAAAGGACTTGAAAAGGTAGACGGGCAACCCAGGATATGATGTGTACGTGCACATAAAGGTATGATTGACGTTGTTGTATTGAGATTACTCCACAAAGCTAAGGATATTCGACGTTGGGTGTGTCAAGATTACTCCGCCCCAACTAAGGATGTTTTCGATGTTGAGTAGCGTTTAGCTCTACTCTGTCTCAATTAAGGAAAATGTTTCTTGAATATGTTGTATTTTCATGGTTTTTCGGAAATGAAATGTATATGGTTTAATAACGTTATTTGAGCATGATTTGCCTGGACATGGAAATGTATTATTTACTGTTTATCTATTATCATAATTTGAACATGGTTTTGATTTATTTCTAAACATGGAAAGGTTTTTCTGGACTTGTCACTCACTGGGCAACCTAGCTCATGTTTTTCCTTGTTTTTCTATTTCCTAGGTAACGAGCAAATCCAAGGTGCTTAGCCTACACAACAACTCAATTAGGCCTACCACTAGTGTCTTTAAACTTTGAACAATGTAATTATTTATATCTTAAACATGTGTTGTACATATAGAGGGTTAAGGAGCAGGAGTTAGTGAACTCATGTAACTTTAAATTTTGAATGTAAGTCAGTATTTGTATGATAGCTTAACCCTGGTAACAACTTGATGTTCTAACATGGTTTATATCTGCTTATTAGGTGTTTGGTCATGGTTTAAGGTTGAACAAGTTGACAGTAGATGCCGTAAGAGGGTCAGTGTCTGTTGTCCTCACACTTTCTCCTAGGTTAAGAGGGTACCTGGGAGGGGTTGTGACAAAAAAGGGTAATTTGGGAGGGGTGTGATAGCAGCTACACTCTCAGAGCATAGATGCGCTATCTTTCCAAAAATAAAAAATCTACAATTTTTGAAAGTTCTTCTTGAGTAAGCATCTAATTTTCTATAAATTGGGAGGTCTTAAGCCGACTTCTTGTCACATCCTGCCCCGAACCACCCCTCTCTCTAGCTCGAGATGGAGCGTGAGGATAGTATATGACCCTCTTGTGACATCTACCGTCAAACCTTTACCCTTTTTTAAACCTGACCTGTACAACTTAGACAGAGAGAACGAAACTAATTAATATACAACATGCTTAAGTTAATATTATTACAACTGTTTAACACGTTTGTTTATAGAAGACATGTTTCTAGTTTCCTATTCTAACTGTCGCCTAAAGCTAAGTGCACATAATTTCTCAGTAGACCTTGACTTCGCACACCAACGAAAACTCGATTGCTATCTAGAAAGAAAAACATAAGAAAAGAATGAGCTTCAATGAAGTCTAGTGAGTGATTGAATAAACTAGAGTTTAACCAACCATTTTAGCATAATAATAATAATCATAATACTCGTAATACAAATCATATGAGTATATCTATAATGTGCACTTTCCGTGTTACCGCAATTGTACGGGTCAAGTTATAATATAAGACGGTTAAGTTCTGAATATCCTTCCATTGAGGATCCAATTGTGAAGGTTTAAACTACTTAGCTATTTTAAAATTGAATCAATTTTATTTGAGAATTCGACTTCAAGTTGTGTTTTAAGAAAAACAAATAAGGAAAGCAAGTAAAGTTGAAATGCAAGATTCAAAGAGAGTTCTAGGGTATTGAATCATTGTTTAATTCATTATGCAACAATCTAGAATTCGAGGATTTTATTGCAATTCATATGCTTAAGTTTAGAAACATAAATTTGGGTCATTTTCTATAACAAACAACTTTTTCTCATGCAACCTAATTGATTACTACCATCTTTAAACCAATATAAGTTACATGGCATTAAGAATAGTTTTTAGCAACTTTTATTGTCAACATAACTATTCACATGATAGATTAACAACCATTCATTGTTATAGATCCAATTAGACAGACAATTATTTCAATCATACATCTAATCTAATATTCAATCATGGTCAATCAATAAGAGTTAAGCACAATAACAATGAAAAGCATATTCATTACAACAAAACCATGAAGAGTATAAAATACCAACATAACTTCATAAACAAATCATCAATACTCTAAAACTAAAGAGTCTAGCCACTCATAGCTTTAGGCAACGTGTTCGAAACCAAATTCAACATAGATGTATAGAAAGGGAGTTTAAACGAAAAGTGTGCTAAAGACTCATGTCTCAGAAAATAGCATTTAAAAGCTCAAGTAGAAACATGCAAGCATATCTATATTAGTATAATCATTCATGGCCAAATCTTGCTATCTCCCATGTGTGTGTGTGCAAGCCTCATTTAATTCAAAATGCTAAAACTCAAATTGGGACTTAAGAGAACTTTCTTAGTTTTCCCCCACTCTAGCTCATGCATAAATTTTCAAGCATTTACACATTTCAAGCGAGTAATTTGTCCACTAAGGTGGCATTCAATCACATTTTTCATGGGCCCTAAACTTGCATTCTTTTACCTAAGGGTACTAGCTTTCACACATTCACTATAGGAACTCGTACCTAGTCAATTCCCAAGCATTCTTATTGATCACAGCAAAGGTAGCTCTTTTTACCTCCATCCATGCTACTCATTACAAGTTTAACATTTAAAAGGATAGACATGTAAAGCTCATATGTTTTGTGTACATTTTTTCTCAAACGCATGTATATTCTTTTCTTTTTCCTTAGTCTAAGATTACAAACAATCATGCATTTCAACTCTCTAACCGGTGGGACCTTTCGGAGTGACAACCAATTACACCCAACTTAATCCTTTTTCCAGTTGAAGATTCTAAATTCAAGTGGCGACGTGCTCAAGAATATGAGAGATTTTAAGAGGGACTTAAATGAATTTAACTCATTATAATGCTATCCTATTTCCACAATAAGATATCTATCATGTAAATTCGAATCTCGTCATGGGCAATCAACATCAAAAGCACACAGCCAAAAAAGAACATTCCCATTATCTTTAAAAACTCCAAAAATTTTTAAAAAAATCGAAGTTTCATTAACATGCATAAGATCATTGAAACCTCACAAACATGCATAACAGGATAAGAAAACACACAAAAGTACGAGTGACACCTCCCACCCCAAACTTAGAATCATGCATTGTTCTCAATGTATAAAAGCATCAAACAAAGAAAGAACAAGGTTGGGAGCAAGCGGGAAGCCACCAAACAGGCTTGGTGGAAAGAGTACTTTTTGTGATGAACCATAATCCTGAAAAGTGAGACATATGAGTGACTCTGATAAAATAAAGAAGAAAAATAAAGAAAGCAATAAAATTGGGTTGCCTCCCAATAAGCGGTTGCTTTAAGGTCTCTTAGCTAGACCGAACCAATTAATCATTCAATGAAAGCAAGGTTCTCAATTCGACATTCTTCATCACCGATGTAGTGCTTCAATCGTTGACCATTCACTTTGAATGTTGTTCCATCATTGCCTTATAACTCCACAGCTCCATGCTAGGACACCTTAACAATGACAAAAGGTCCCGACCAACGTGTCCTAAGCTTACTTGGAAACAAATGTAAATGTGAATTGAAAAGTAAAACTCTTTGTCCAGGAAGAAAGGTTCGTGGAGTGATTTATTTGTCATGCCATCTAGCAGTGCGCTCCTTTTAGAGTTTGGCATTTTCATAAGCTTAATTACAGATGTAAGCCCTAACCTCTATTTTCCTTAGCTTTAGCAAAGGATAAAAGTCATGGTTAAAAGTTTGGCTAAGGTTGGATTGAATGAGTAGGAAAGCATGTGGAATTCTAGTGCACTTTAGGTAATTATGAATCGAGTATTCCGCTCGTACCTTGATCAGTTTGTTATAGTATTTATTGATGATATGCTGGTGTACTCTGAAAGTAAAAAGAAGCATGTTGAACACCTCATAATAGTATTACAGACGTTACGTGACCATATGCTAAGTTCAGTAAGTGTGAATTTTGGCTTAATCTTGTTGTATTTATGGGTCACGTAATATCAACTAAAGGAGTAAGTGTGGATCCACAAAAGACTGAGGCTATAGTTCAGTGGGACCGACCCACTACCGGGACAAACATTTGTAGTTTCCTAGGCTTGGCAGGTTATTATCGCCGATTCGTGGAAGGATTCTCAAAAATAGCACTTCCATTAACGAGTCTAATCGAGAAGAATGCCAAGTTTGAATGGATTGATGAATGTGAACGGAGTTTCCAAGAGTTAAAGAAAAGACTTGTGGCAGCACTAATATTGACTTTGCCTACTCCTGGTGTGGAATTTGAGATTTATTGTGATGCATCATGACAAGGTTTAGATTGTGTGCTTATGCAGGGAGGAAAGGTAGTTGCTTATGCGTCAAGACAATTAAAGAAGCACGAATGCAACTACCCCACACACGACATAGAATTGGCAGCTGTTGTGTTGACCTTGAAGATTTGGAGACATTATTTATACGGAGAGAAATGTCATATCTTAACTGATCATAAAAGCTTGAAATACATTTTTTATCAGAAGGAATTGAACTTAAGACAGAGGAAATGGGTGGAGTTGATCAAAGATTACGATTGTACGATAGAATACCACCCTGGGAAGGCTAATGTTGTGGTTGATGCATTAAGTAGGAAGCCAAGACAAGCTAATACTTCACTTAATGCTATTCGTGCGGAGCTAGTAAAGGAGCTTACCTCTATTTTCCTTAGCTTAGATAAAAGTCATGGTTAAAAGTTTGGCTAGGGTTGGCTTGAATGAATAGAAAAGCATGTGAAATTCTAGTGCACTTTAGGTAATTATAATTTGGTATTCTTCTTTTTCCATTAACCTTTACTAAGGAATAAAAGGGATGGAGTTAATGGTGTTGTAGTACAAGGAGGAGGGTTGGACTAAGGAAATTTTTGTGGAAGCTTAAGTCAAAAGGTCAAAATTTGGAAATTATTTGGAAATTATTTGGGAAATAAATATTAAATTAAATTAAAATGATTATTTAAATGGAAATTATATCACCCAATGCCCACGCCCTACACCTACCGACACCCCCTCGCCCAATTGCTACCCACCAGGGTTGCCTACGGCCATTTTGGGTAAATTTATACATTTTTGGACCCAAATTGATATTTTCTTGAATTATTGGCCTAAAAATGAAAAAAATATGAATTTAAAGCAGATTTTTAAGCATTTTTGGAATTTTTGAGAATTTTGCAAAAAGGTCCCTAAAAGGGTAAAAGTGATAGAAATTGTGGAAATTAGGCTTGATACGGACAACGTGGATGAAATGTAGTTAAGTGATGATTGTAAGGACTTCAAGGAGAGGATCTAAGGCTCGTAATTGATATTTCAGGTCATATTGAGGTTGGAAAAGCCTATAGACCCTGAGGAATAGGCCCGAATTGTGAGTGACACCTTTCTTTCTCTAAAAACGATTCTATTTAAAATGTTTAGCTAGGCTTTCTTATAAAATGTGATTTTATGATGATTTATTAGATGATAAGTATGATGGCTAGTTATATTTGATTTTATGGCATGAAAGGCATGTTTTATCTGTTTTCTACAAGTTTTTGAAAAGCATGTTTATAAGATGCTATTTATTGAGAAATGCTCTATTTTCCATGAAATGTTTTACAATAAATTGTTTATGCAAAACGTACCTGTTTCTAAAACTTTTTCTAAGGGACCCAATGCTAAGGGACGTTGAGAAGGCATGTGGACAACCCTGTGATTTAAAGGAGCTCAATGCTGAAGAACGTTGAGAAGGCATTTGAGTTTCCTAAGGACTCAGTACTGAAGGACTCAGAGAAGGTACTTGGGCATCCCGAGATAGTCCTATGTGCTTATAGTGATTGATGATGCTATTGTGTTGAGATTACTCCACATCAGCTAAGGTTTTCGACGTTGGGTGTGTAGAGATTACTCCACACCAACTAAGGTTTATTTTCGACGTTGAGTGTGTTGAGCCTTGCTTCGCCTCGACTAAGGGAATTTTAAAGCAAAAGAAGGTTTCATGAGTTTGTAAACTGTATTTATGTTAAAGACCTGGCTTATGTTTTATTTCAAAGGCTTAACATGGGTTTTATGCTAAAGTTTTGTTTTCTTTATTATTGAGCATGATTTGGTTCTCGAGTTGTGTTAAAATACTATGTCACTCAATGGGCATTCAACTCATGTTTTCCATGTTTTCTTTCCCACCCAGGTAGCGAAGAAGTTCCCAGTGCTTAGCCTACTCAGGCTCGTCCTGCTTAAGCTTTGAGTTATCAGAAGATACTTTGCATTTCGGTTACTGTATGTGTAAATAACTTGGTGTATGTGACATGTAGACATAGCCAGCTAGTAGTTGGGATGTGACTGGTTATTGTATATGTCATCTAAGTTTATTGTGAACGAGTTTGGAGTACCTGGTTATGTGAATATAAATTCTCATGTTATTGAATTTATGGGTGTGCTGATCTGAATGTCTATGTTATTAGAATAAGTGATATGGCAGTTATGTAAGTCATGTTTCAACAGGTTATTCAGGTACAGTTGGACAGTGAACTTCACAGAAGGGGTGATGTTTGCTGTCTTCACATCTCCTCTCAGGTTATGGAGGGTAATCTGGGAGGCGGTGTGACAATAGAACTCCTCCATCTCATTGAGTTCCAAGAGGCGCTTCTCACCGGCTTTCTCAACATCCATATTCAGCTTCTTGATGGCCTAATAAGCTCTATGCTCTAGCTCTACCAGTAAGTGACAAGCTTTCCCAAACACCAACCTGTACGGTGAGGTGCCTATTGGAGTTTTTAAAGCTATACGGTAGGTCCACAATGCATCATCGAGCTTTAGAGCCCAATCCTTTCTATTGATCTTGATAGTCTCTTTCAAAAACCTGCTTGATTTCCCCATTAGATAACTCAGAAAGGCCATTAGTTTGAGGATGATAAGCTATGGCAATTTCATGATTAACACTGTACTTTTGCATCATGCATTCAAACAATTTATTGCAAAAATGAGAGCCATCATCACTAATAATAGCTCTTATGCAAGAATTTTAAAACAGTGTGAGCATCATTGGTCCTAGTAACTATGGCCTCTACCCACTTAGATACGTAATCAACTGCAACTAGAATATATAGGTAGCCATCAAAAGATATAGGAAAGAGTCCCACAAAATCAATACCCCAGACGTCAAAGAGCTCACCTCTAAGATAGGTTTCATGGGAAGCTTATGATGTCTAGAAATATTGCCAGTACATTGGCACCTATCACATGATTTGACAAAAGTATAACAATCCTTAAAAAGAGAAGGCCAATAAAAACCTGACTGAAGTACCTTAAATGCAGTTCTAGTGGGTCCAAAGTGACCTCCATAAGGGGAGACATGGCATGACTTTAGAATACTTACCACCTCTTCTTGAGGCACAAACTTCCTTATCATACTATCAACACAAACCTTGTATAGAAGTGGGTCCTCCCAATGGTAAGACTTGACATAATGTAGAAATCGCTTCCTTTGTTGAGTGTTCATGTCAGGTGGCAAATGTCCTCCTGCAAGATAGTTAATTATGTCAGTAAACCAAGGTAAACTATCTTTCACCTGATACATTTGTTCATCAGGGAACATTTTAACAAGGAAGGGGGGGGGGGGGCGCATGAGTTAGCATCCCCATTATGAATCCTAAATAAATGCTCTACAACCACATTTTCACATCTTTTTCTATCTTTGGTTTTAAGATCAAATTCCTGCAACAATAGAATCCATCTCATCAATCTAGGTTTAGAATCTTTCTTGTCAAACAAATACTTCAAAGCAGCATGGTCAGTATGCACTATAATTTTAGAGCCAAATAAGTATGATCTAAATTTATCAATGGCAAACACAACAGCTAGCAGTTCTTTTTCAATAGTAGTATATTTCTGTTGAGTAATAGCAAGAGTCCTACTAGCATAGTAAATTGCCCTAAACATGTTATCTCTACATTGGCCTAAAAACAGCTCCTAAAACATAGTCACTAGCATCACACATAATCTCAAAAGACTGACTCCATTCAGGTACAACAATAATTGGTGCAGAAATTAATCTTTCTTTCAAAGTATTAAAAGCTAGTAGACATGCATCATCAAATACAAATTTAGCTTCTTTTTCTAACAAGTTACTCAAGGGCCTTGCAATTTTAGAAAAATACTTAATGAATCTCCTATAAAACCTTGCATGCCCTAGGAAGCTCCTAACTCCCTTCACATTAGTGGGAGGTGGCAATTGCTCAATGGTGGCGATTTTAGCCCTATCCACCTCCAATCTTCTCTCTGAGACTTTGTGCCCAAGAACGATGCCCTCCTTGACCATGAAGTGGCACTTCTCTGAATTCAACACAAGGTTAGCATCTTGGCACCTCTGCAAAACACAAGTAAGATTAGCAAGGCAAGAATCAAATAAAGATCCAAATACAGAAAAATCATCCATGAAAACCTCCATTATGTCTTAAATCAGCTCCTAAAAAATAGACATCATACAACGTTGGAAAGTAGCAAGGGCGTTGCACAAACCAAAAGGTATTCTCCTAAAAGCAAATGTCTCATAGGGACAAGTAAAGGTGGTCTTTTCTTGATCCTTAGGAGCAATGACAATTTGATTGTATCTAGAATATCCATCTAGGAAGTAATAGTGAGAATAACGTACAAGTCTATCAAGCATTTGATCTACAAAAAGAAGAGGAAAATGATCTTTTCTAGTAACCTTATTCAACTTCCTATAGTTAATACACACACACCATCCTGTCACTGTTCTAGTGGCAATCATCTCATCTTTTTCATTTTTCACAACAGCCATACTACCTTTCTTGGGTACTACTTGAATAGGACTTACCCATGAACTATTAGAGATGGCATAAATGATACCTGTATTCAGAAGCTTGAGTACTTCTTTATTGACTACCTCCTTCATGGTAGGATTAAGTCTCCTTTGGTGTTCTACTGAAGGATTAAAGGTATCTTCCATCAAAATTCTATGCATACAGACTGATGGACGAATACCTTTAAGATCCTCAATAGACCAACTAATGGAAGACTTATGATCCCTTAACACTCTCAACAATTTTTCTTCTTCCACAGAATTTAAATCAGACGATATAATAATAGGGAAAGAAGACAAATCATCCAAGAATACATATTTCAAGTGAGGAGGCAACACTTTTAATTCTAAAGCAGGCTTCTCAACATTGACATTATTTACAATATGCAAAGGAGCTAGAGGCATTGGTTTATACATTTTAGTGCATACTGGCATGTTATCTAACCACTTAGCATACAAAGAAATTTCATCAAATATAGTGTCCATATTATCAAAATCTACTATGCTTTGTTCTAAATGATTAGTAGCCAGCACAACCTCATCATGCTCAGAAATAGTTTGATCAATTATATCTATTGCATGGAAAGTACTACCCTCATCACGATGACTCAAGGACTTATAGGTATTAAAAACAACATTCTCATCATTCACCCTTAGAGTCAACTTCCCTTGTTCGACATCAATGATGGCCTTCCCAGTTGCTAGGAATGGGAGCCTAAGGATGATAGGAATCTCAGATCCTCCTCCATGTCCAGGATTACAAAATCTGAAGGGAAGATAAATTTGTCAACTTTAACTAACACATTCTGAACAATACCTCTAGGATAGGCCAGGAATCTATCAGCTAATTGCAAAGTGATGGTGGTAGGTTCCAGTTCTCCGATGTCAAGCTTCCTGTAGATAGATAAAGGCATTAAGTTTATAGAAGCATGATAACTTGTAGAAATACAAGTTATTATATGTTTTTCTCATAGAAAAATAGAGTTTAAATAGAGAATCATGCGGTAGTTGATGCTAAATTCTATTGATAAATCTTCCTATGCATTCTACTCTTGAAAAGTGATGAAGATAATTGTTTTGAACCTTTTTTAGCCCAAAACGCATGTTTTAACGCAGGAACGCGAGCAACTCGTGAATGCGTTGACAACCTCTTAACACAGGACTATGCGTTGGCAACCTGTGGATGCGTTGGCAACCCTTCAACGCAGGTTCATGCGTTAGCAACCTATGGATGCGTTGGCATAATTGAACGCATGAACCCAAGTTATCCGTGGACACATATCAACAAGGTAGCGGAGAATCAAATAAGAATCTTGAGAAATTGTAGGGAGATTGATATGCTTGATATGCAACGAGAGTGGTGGATCGAAATTAAATTGAAAATTACGCGATTAGGCAAGATGGACGCAAGGTAGAAATTCAGCCTCCAATCATGCAGATTTGCCAGCGATTGAAACGCAACATCTATAAAAGGGAAGATCTGTAGACAAAAATGTCATTGGATCTCTCGAATGGATTCCTAAGTGACAGTAGAATTCCCTCCAGACGACAACCGGAGACAAGTAGAAGGAGCGCGAGCGAGATAAGTCTCGTTGGTCTCGCTGGTCGATTTTGTCTCACAAATCTCGCTGCTCTCGTTGGTCTCGCTCGTCCACAGTCTCGCTGGTACTGTTGGTTTTGCTTGATTTCACTGGTTTAGTCTCGCTAATGGCTTAAATCTCGTTCATTAGTGAACTTTTTAATGAAATATAACCTCGGTTGAGCATTTCTTCATGGAATATAGTCTCAATGATGGTTTTCTTTATGTAGTAGGGTCTTAATGGTGAATAATATGAATGTTTAAGGCTTGTATCCTGTGTAAAAAGAAATGTTAAGGAAATCTAATAAACGGAAACATATTATTTCAGGCCGAGAGGAGCTAGGAAAGTCATATAACCCACTAAGGGCCCAGGACAAATAGTGAGTAACAATTTTATTCAAACTAAGCATGCTTTATACAAAGTTTTCATGCTATTTACCATTGCTTGGAAACATGTTAATGATGCGCACTTTAAGTGTTAACCAAAAGTGTACGGGTCAAGTTATAATATAAGACGGTTGAGTCCGAATATTGTTCCACTGGAGATCTAACTGTGAAGGTTTAAGTTACTTAGCTATTCTAGAGTTGAATCAATTTTATTTGAGGATTGAATTTGAAAATTATGAGTTATGGAAAATATAAATCAAATAAGGAAAGTATTAAAGTGAGAAACACAAGAGTCAAAGAGAGTTCTAGGGTAATGAATCCTTGTTTATTTCATCATGCAATATTATAGATTTCATGGATTTTATTGTCATTCATATGCCTAAGTCTAGATACTTAATTCTAAGTTATTTTCTCTAAAAAACAACCCTTTCTCATGCAACTCGATTGATTACTAATCTCTTGAAACCAATACAAATTACATGGCATTAAGAATAGTCTGTAGCAACTTTTATTGTCAACCTAACTACTCTCGTGATAGATTAACAACAATTCATTGTTATAGATTAAGTTAAACATACAATCTCTCAATCATACATCTAACCTAACATGTGAAGATGGCCAATCCACAAGAATTAAACACAATAACAATGAAAAGCATAATCTTTCCAACAAAACCATGAAAGTCTACAAGATCAACATAAATTCATAAACAAATCATCAAAACCCTAAAACTAAAGAGGTTAACCACTCATAGCTTGAAGCAACATGTTTAAGCAAAATAAACAAAGAAATAGTGTAAAGAAAGGGAAACTCTACTGAAAAGAGGCTCTTGATTGAGGTAGCACCGTCACGATCTCCTTGGCTCTCACGTCAGAATTCGAAGGGCACCACGACTATCTCAAACTCTTTTCCTCTTCCTTGCAACTAACTCACTCTCTCTCACTCAGTTCTCTCCTTTTTATGCCTCTTTAGGTCTGTAACTTCCTTGATTTGATTTGATACTTAGGGCTGCTGGAACCCCCAAATTTATTGAAAATTTTGGGACAGCACCATGACGCTGTTGGAGAGCGCCGAAGCGCTAGGGCTGCGTTCAGACAAGGTTGCTCTCGGGTTTTAGAGTTGCGGCGCTGCCCCAATTTGTGCCATTTTTAGTTTTTTAGCTCTTTTTCGCGGTATTCTTGCTCGATTTTGAACTTTTAGTCTTTTCTTCTAATTTTCCTCATTTTAACCTGAAAACCACTAGCAAACAAGTGAAATCTAATATAAATTCCCTTAATTTGAGAGAATAGAAAGCACTTTTTAAGTGCTTATCAGTTATTATGTTTATGCTTTTCACAGGTTTTAAATGTGCTATGATGCTTATTTGCTTTAGAAAAAGTATGTGTTTCCATATAAATGTAATTATGGTTTTACATTGGAAATATTCGAAGCATGCTAGTTGTTAACCGAGTTTTATGAAAGGCATGTTGTATATTAATCTATGATTTCATGGAAGTATGACGATTGTTAAGGAGTATGTGGAAGTTTGAGATGTTCAAAGCTTGTTACTTTTGAGTTATGTTTTAAAAGAAAGGCTCCTAATGCTGAAGGACTCAGAGAAGGCATGTGGGTAGCCGGGATGTAAAAATGGTTCCTAGTGCTAAAGGACTAGGAGAAGGCAAATGGGTAACCTGAGTATAAAAATAACCCCCAATGCTGAAGAACTCGAAGAAGGCATGTGGGTGGCCTAAATCTCGTATATAGAACCCGGTATTGAAAGACTTGGAGAAGGTATTTGGGTAACCCAGGATATGATATCTATGTGCACATAGAGGTATGATCGATGTTGTTTTGTTGAGATTACTCCACAGTTAAGAGTATTCGATGTTAGGTGTGTCAAAATCACTCCGCCCCAACTAAGGATGTTTTCGACGTTGAGTAGCGTTGAGCTCCGCTTCGCCTCAAATAAGGAAAATGTTTTTGAGAGTCCTTTTTTCCAGTACATCCCGAGCTAGAGTAAGGGATCCCTTATCGAACTGAATTTTCGTGTTTCGTTTTCGAAAATGAATATATATGGTATGACAATGCTACGTGAGCATGTTTTGCTTGGATATGGGTTTGAATTGATGTTATTTACTTATTGTAATAAATTGATTATGGGTTGATTAGTTTTCGAGTTAAAGAAGGTTTTTACTAAATACATCACTCACTAGGCAACCTAGCTCATGTTTTCCTTGTTTTTCTATTTTTAAGGTATCAAGCGAGTTTGGAGTGCTTAGCCTACACAGCAACTCATCTGGGCCTACCACTATTTGCGTCTGTGAATTTTGAGTATTGTAAATAGTTGATCTTAAACCTATGTTGTACATATAGAGGGTTAAGGGCGGTAGTTAGTGAACTTATGTAATTATTGGTTTGAATGTAAATCAACGTTTGTATGATAGCTTAACCCTATTTAAAGTTGGATGTTCAATTACTGTGTATGCTTATTGGGTGTTAGTTAAGGTATAAGATTGACAGTGAATGCCATAAGAGGGTCTGTGTGTGCTATCCTCACACTTTCTCCTAGGTTAAGAGGGTACCTGAGAGGGGTTGTGACATCATGGATATAGATCAATAATAGCAAATTAGTCCTTCATAATTATTCGTAACACCAGCTTGGTCAAATTACCATTTTACCCCTGGGTTACTTCTGAATCCTTAAGTGTGTACTTCTCTAATGAACCTGTTTATGATCCAACCATTAAACCAAAACCTCTCTCGGGCCAGTGAGAGGGTAGGACCCTTTGTTCAAGTCCCAGAGACACCACTTAAGGGAACACTTATCTACTTACCCTAGAAATGGGAATGAGTGAATTTCATCTTGTATAATTATGTCCCCAGCTCCCCACTCGGCCTTGTCTCCAAGATGGTAGGCATATTGAGTGGGCAAACGACCACTCTCACCAATATAAATCAAAGGACAATCCCTCGTGTACAGGAGTTCATAATATACTCAGGATTAAGACTAAGTTGCCTAGGTCATCCTATTGAAATAGAAACCTAACTAGTCAATGAAGTTACATCTAGTAATTACTATTTCATGGTTCGTTCTTATGCAAACTTATTGCATAAGATATCTCCACTGGCATGTCACCTACACGAACACATTAGATCATTGCGTTTGTATCAAATACAAAGTGGGTCATATCTATAGTGTCACTAAGATAAGGTACCCAGTCTTATCCCTATACTATAGACCCTTTAGACTGTATCTTAAACATTGATTTCCATATGTCACTCATATAGTTCAAGACTCATAAAACAACCTAGGATGTTAGTTTATTGGATTAAGGGTTATTAAGACAAAACAAACAAAAACAATCAATAACGCTTATTGAAGTAACACATCAATAACTCTTTATTAACGATTTAATTACAGTCAGATTATTACATTTACAATCTACGAGTTTTAAGGCAAAAAACCCAAGAAACTCCCACTTGAACTAAAACCCTAGTGGGTTGTACATAAAGAGAAGTGAGAATGGTAAGTATGTAAATACAATAAACTAGGCCATCTATTACCCATTACACATCTCCCACTTGCCCTAGATTACACAATGTATAATCTCGCAGACGTAGACTTTCCAGATGACCCTAGAACACTTTAGTCGAGAGAGCCTTTGTAAATGGATCAGCAATGTTATGCTTCGAGGCGATTTTTGTGACGATCACATCTCCTCGTTGTATAATCTCCCGTATCAAGTAATACTTCCTCTCAATATGCTTTCCTCGTTTGTGGCTACGAGGGCAATTCCATGTTTGGAACGATTTCCAAATGATTTAGGAACTTTCTAAGCCAGACTGTTTCCTTTGCAGCTTCAAGCTGCTTCACAAGCAGCTACATACTCAGCCTCCATAGTAGAGCCTGCAATGCATCCTTGCTTGATGCTACGCCATACTACAGTTTCTCCGTTTAAGGTGAACACTGATCCTGACGTGAATTTCCTAGAATCCTTGTCAATTTAAAAATCAGAGTCGGTGTATTCCATAAGGATCAAATTCTTAGCTCCATACACCAACTTGTAGTCCTTCATTCTCCTAAGATACTTGAGAATGTTCTTAACTGCAGTCCAGTGGTCTAACACTGGATTGAACTGGTACCTACTGACTATTCCCACTATATAACAAATATCTGGCCTAGTGCAGAGCAAACATACATTAAGCTACCCATAGCTGAGGCATTAGGGAATACGTCTCATATCCTCAATTTCTTTAGGTGTCTTAGGACACTGTTCCTTAGATAAATGAGATAATAAATCCTTCTTAAAGTTCTGCATCGAATATTGAGTCAACATTTTTTCAATATAAGTTGCTTAAGATAAGGCCATCGTTTTGTTCTTGTGATCCCAAATGATTTGGATCCTAAGTACATACTGCGCCTCTCCTAAATATTTCATTTGGAATTGGGCTGCCAGCCAATTTTTAACATTTGTTATTTTCTTGAAAAGAAGCGTAGATATGTCTTGATCATTTGTTCCTTGGTTTCCCAAGTCGGTTCTTCAACACTATGATTTCTCCAAAGCCCTTTAACCAATGGAATCACTTTAGTTCTAACACTTGTTCTTTTTCATCCAGTATTTGGACTAGTTCTTCCTCATAACTCAATCTTCCTTCAAATTTATTGGTTGCATCACTAATACATGAGTAGGATCGGGAATATACTTCCTCAGCACTGAGACATGAAATATGTTATGAATCTTGGACATTTCCATTGGTAAAGTCAATCTATAAGCTATTCCAAGATCTTATAAGGTTCAATACCTCAAACTTAGCTTCCCTTTCCTACCAAATCTTAAAACTCCCTTCTATGGTGATATTTTAGAAAAACCTTATCACCAACTTCAAACTCAAGATCCCTTCTCCGATTATCTGCGTAACTCTTTTGTCGATCTCGAGCTACTTTAAGATTTGCTTTAATTGTCTTCACCTTCAAGGTAGTGATTTGTACAATTTCTGGTTCAATTAATTTCCTTTCTCCAACCAACATACTGATGTCCTACATGGTCTTCCATATAAAGCTTCATATGGAGCCATACATATGCTTGACTGGTAGCTATTGTTGTAAGCAAACTCCATCAATGATAACTACTTGGTCCAGCTACCTTTAAATTGCAAGGCACACACTCAAAGCATATCTTCCAAGGTCTGATTGTCCTTCAAACTGTCCGTCAGTTTGGGGATGAAAAGCCATACTGAATTGTAACTTAGTTCCTAAGGCTCGTTACAAACATACCCGGAACTTAGAAGTAAACCTGAGATCTCTATCTGATACAATAGATACCAGAACTCCATATTAACTTACAATCATTTCCACATACATTTGGGCTAGCTTATCCAATGTATAAGTTGCCTTAACGAGTAAGAATCGTGTTGTCTTTGTCAATCTATCTATAATTACCCAAACTCCATCAATTCCCATTAAAGTCTTTGGCAACCCAAATAGAAAATCAATTGTGACATGCTCCCACTTTTATTCAGGTACATGGAGTGGATTCAACAATCCCGCTAGCTTCTACCATTCAGGCTTAACTTGTTGACAAATTACACACTTTGCCACATACTCAGCTATTTCTTTCTTCATACATGGCCACCAATAAAAATCTCTTAATGTTCTATACATGTTAGTACTGCCAGGGTGCATAGCATAAGTTGAGGTATGTGCTTCTTCAAGAATCTTTTGCCTAACTTTAGTATCCTTTGGCACATAAATTCGACCATGCTTAACTGATGTCCCATCAAGTCGTAACTCGAAGTCCACTCTTTGTTGAGCCCTCACTTCTTCTATTATATTTCTAATCTCAGGATTCCCCAACTGCTTTTTGATCACTTCATCAGCTAACTTAGGCCTCAGTTGGAAATGTTCTAACAATGCTCCATCACCGGTTACACCTAAAGTAGTAGCACCACTCCGAAATTCCATGAGTAGAGTAATCTTCATAACACTTAAAGAACTTGTACCACCCTTGGATTTTAGATTTAATGCATCAACTACTACATTTGCTTTACCTGGGTGATACTTGATGATACAATCATAATCTTTGATCAACTCCAGCCACCTCCTTTGTCTCATGTCAAGCTCCTTTTGATCAAAGATATACTTAAGATTCTTATGATCCGCATAAATATGGCACTTTTCTCCAAATAAATAATGTCGCCATATCTTTAATGCTAATACGACTGCAGTTAACTCTAAGTCGTGAGTAAGTTAGTTATTCTGGTGGGGTTTTAATTATCTTGAAGCATTGGCTATTACTTTTCCACTTTGCATCAACACACAACCTAACCCCTGACAAGAAGTGTCACAATATACTTCAAACTCCTTACCCGACTCCGGAAGTGTTAAGATAGGTGCGGCCACCAATCTTTTCTTTTGAAAACTTTGCTCACATTTATTGTCCCACTCAAACTTAGTGTTTTTGTTGATCAAACTTGTCAGTGGCAAAGCTAATTTTGAAAATCCTTCAACAAATCTTTTGTAGTAACCTGCCAAACTAGGAAACTATGAACCTCCGTTACAGTCTTAAGTCATTCCCACGTGACTATTGCCTCTGTCTTTTGGGGATCCATGCTAACTCCTCCAGCTGACACCACATGTCCTAGAAACACCACCTGTTCTAACCAAAATTCCAACTTGTTGAACTTGGCATAAAACTTCTTTTCCCTTAAAGTCTACAAAACTATCGTAAGGTGTTCAACATGCTTTTCTCCATTTCCTGAATACGCTAGGATATCATCTATGGATACTATAACAAATTGGTCCAAAAATGATGGAATATCTTATTCATAAGGTCCATGAACATTGCTGGTGCATTTGTCAAACCAAACGACATTACTAGGAACTTATAATGTCCATATCTTGTCCTAAAAGCCGTCTTAGGTACATCAGATTCTCTAACCTTTAAATGATGGTACCCGGACCTTAAATATATCTTAGAGAACACGGAAGTTCCTCTGAGTTGGTCAAACAAATCATCTATACGAGGTAATGGATACTTGTTACATATTGTTACCATATTCAACTAACAGTAATCAATACATAACCTCATAGTACCATCCTTTTTCTTAACAAACAGCATAGGTGTTCCCCAAGGGGATGCATTTGGTCTAATATAACTCTTATCCATCAACTCTTGTAACTGCACCTTTAACTCCTTTAGTTTCGTAGGTGCCATACGGTAGGCTGCCTGAGAAATGGGTTATGTTCTCGGTACTAGATCTATAGTAAGTTCCACTTCTCTATCAGGTGGCAATCCTGATAACTCTTTGGGAAACATGTCCAATTACTCTTGTACTACTAGCACATCTTCGAGTTTCAGCTTCTCCACCTTAACCTCGGTTACATGTGCTAGGTATGCTTCACAACCTTTACTCATCAATTTCCTAGCCTTCACCACAGGAACTAAGCAGGTAGGGAGAATCTTCCTCTTTCCCCAGAAAGCTACTTCAACCCTGTCTGGTTTCATGATAACTTGTAGAAATAGAAGTTATAATAACCTTTCTCTTAGATAAATAGAGATTAAATAGAGAAGCATGCTGCAGTTTATGTGATTTTTATTAATAAATCGTCCTTTGCGTTATACTCTTGTATTTCTATGAAGATAAATGATTTTACCACTTTTTAAGCCTAAAACGCATGCTTTAACGCAGGAATGCAAACGATGCGTTGATGACGTCTTAACACAGGACGACGCGTTAGCAATCTGTTCTTCATGGACGCATGATCTGAACGGAACGCAAACAACCTGAAAATGCGTTAACAACTACTCAACGCAAGATTACGCGTTAGCAACCTACGCCGCATTGACATCTGCCAAACTATTCATGGACGCATAGACGACCATTAATGCAAGGCGCTGAGAATCAAAGCAGACTCTTGAGAGATTGACGTATGATTGACGAACATGATTTGTGGCCAAAGTGGTGGATCTTAATTGACCCGAGAATCACACAATCAGGCGAGATGGACACATAGTATCAATCTTGCCGCCAATCAAGCAGATTTGCCATTAATTGCGAACGCATCATCTATAAAAGGGCAGCTCCGCGAGATGAGAAAGGGTTGTTAATTCTCGGAAGAACTCCATAAGTGACAGCAGAGTCCTCTCCAGACTTCAACCGGAGACGAATAGCTCGAGAGAGAAAAGTCTTCCCTCCGCCGGACCACTTCACAGCATAGCCTCACGCTTCCATCCGGGGGACTCAAGACATTGACGCCTTTCCCTGCTTTCTTTCTTATTATTCTATCTTGATTTTAGATTTGTGTCAAGACATTGAGCTCATCTAAAGTTGTATTTCATTTCATCAATATAATTGTCTTCCATGTCTACTCATTTCTCTAAACTTTCCGCTTTTTACTTTCAAACCATGAGTAACTAATCACTCAAGGGTCTAGGGTTGCGTTAGCTTCTAACTAGGAACCACAGTGTAACTATTTTATCTTGTCAACTGCGAGCTTAATCCGATGCTTATGTCCATCTGACAAATCGATATAAGTAGTAATAATCAAACTGCTCGAGAGGGTAAGTGATTGTGGAACTCAATTGACAAGGGCCAAGTAGTATTGCCTGTTTATGGGGATAACCTTGGTTCTTAACACTCTCCTATGCATTATAGACATATAACGCATAGCGGCTGACAACCGGGAGAAGAGTCGCAAGTATAAATAGAATACTACTGTGCGTTTCCGATGTTAGATGTTAATCAACCCAAACCCTTTCTTTATCCATTCACACACATCTTTTGCTGAACTTGCTGTATCGCATGCTTTCCATATTCCACAATTTTTAGTCTAGTGTACAAACAATCGCTTTCTTTAGATTAAAGTCAACTCTCTGAACTATTTATTGGTTACCACTGCAACGCATGAAATTCAATTGAAAACTTAAACAATATAATCCCTGTGTTCGACCTCGGACTCACTAAGAATACCTAGTCTTTTGCTTATACTTGGGTAAAGGATAGGAAAACTTGACAAGACCACCAATGCATAGTAGTAAGACGCATAGCATGCTCAAAACATGACATGTTGTACGCATAAACACATCATTTAACACTTTGTGTTAGGACAATTTACACATACAAAATAATAGCAACATTTCATAAGCTTAACTTCTTTCTTAAGACAGTCTACGTTAGCGTGATATCTTGACAAGAAATCCATACCCAAAATAATATCAAATTCTACCAATTCTAAGGGTAAAAGTTCAGCTAACAAAACTACTTTATCAACTAACAATTCACAATCACGATAGACACGCTCTATCGTTACAAAATTACCAACAGGGGTATGTACTAATAATATATCAAACAAAGGCTGTAATTTCCTATTCGCATACTTAGTAAACATACGAGAGATAAACGAATGCGTAGCTCAAGAATCAGTTAATACACAAACATGCTGAGAATAAATAGTAAGCATACCGGTCACTACGCTTGGAGTCTCCTCAGCCTCTTACTGAGTCATAGCGTACATTTTTCCTTGTTGTCTAAGCCTTCCTTCATGGCCTCTCTGTCTGCTACTTCCTTCACCAATACCCGTTTCCTGTTTTGGCTGATTCACTGTCTGGGACATAGTTCTTCGCTCCATTCCACTGCCCAATCTTAATTGAGGGCAATCCCTCTTGAAATGACCTTGTTGACCACGATTACAGCCAGCTCCAATTCCTCTTACACACTGACCCTAGTGATACCCTTCACATATACTACACAAGGTTTCCTAGCTGCACTAGCAACCGACTCACCAGGTTGCTTAAACTATGAACTACTTGGCGGTTCTGAAGTCCAAGGAAACTTCCTCTGACTTTGCCTTGGACCACCACCACTAGATCCTGAAAAATATGATCCCCCAGATCGAGCTTGAAAACTTCTATTACCAAAAAACTAGGTACAAACCATCTACTCTCACCTCGATGAGACTGTTCCCTAGACGTTCTCCAGGTTGTCCCTCTCTAAATCTTCCTCTATTGCCTTCCTTTTCAACTTTCTCAGCTACTATATTTCTTTCAACTCTTAATGCAGCTTCAATCAATTTTATGAAATTCATCCATACCACACTAGATGTAACTGAAGCACAAATTTCAGCTGCAAGCCTTCAGCAAAACGCGTGCACTTATCAGCTTCATCTTCCATCAGTTTCAAAGTGTACTTGGCTAGCTCTGTGAACTTCTTCTCGTATTCAGCTACAATCACGTCTCCTTGCACCAACCTTTAAAATTCATACCTCCTCTCATCATAGTATGTCTATGGGTGATATTTTTCCTGAAAAACCATCTTAAAGTACTACCCACGTCAGAGGTTCTGTACCAATTCCTCTATTTTCCACCAACTTCCACCAATCCTTCACTTCTTTCTGGAGCATATAAGTAACCAAGTTAAGTTTTCTTTCTTCAGGACATCACATGACCCTAAAGCATTTCTATATCTTATTCAGCCACACCTTAGCATCCGCAAGATTAGTAGCACCCTCAAATACGAACTCTTAAGGCTTTGAACCTCTCAATCCCATACTTCCGCTCGGGATCTCCCAAAACTATCTCAACGTTAGTAGCCAACCTTTGTGCTATTCTGTGAAAAATCAGGTCTCAAACATTTACCTGAGGGTTACTAGAATCTCCCTCCGGTCCTTCTATAGAGTCACCGGTCCATCGGGTCATGTTTCCTATAATACAACATGATATTAATATTCTATAGACCCAACATGCTCCTAACTACTATGCATGACTTTCCTTTCCCAAAATCTTATGCTCTGATACCAACTTGTCACACCCCCTCCCAAGTTATCCTCTTAACCTAGAAAGAGACATGACGACAGCATACATCGATCCTTTACGACATCCACTATCAACTTAACTCTCCTCAAATTCCCTTACCAAGCACTCAATAACATAATATTAACTTACATCCAGGCCATAAATAATACCAAATTTAACTTTATAATAATAACAACATAGTTTTTTACACATTTTCACCACTCCTTAGATAATATGTACAATGCTAGGTCCAAGTACAAATATTTACAATGTTCAAAACTAAGAAGCAGATCCAAAAGAGTTCGACGAGTAGGCTAAGCATCCTGGTTTCCATCGCTACTTGAAAAGTAGAAAACATTTGAAAATATGAGCTAGGTTGCCCAGTGAGTGACAAGTTTATAAAACTATGCTTAGCTTAAAAGCTCAATGAAATCATGCTTAATAATCAAATAATAAAGCTTACGAAAGCCTATAAACATTTTCTTGTTTTGAAATTCTTTCCCTTAGTTGAAGCGGAGTAAACTCAACGGTACTTTACATCAAAATCAACCTTAGTCAAGGTGGAGTAATCTCAACACGCCCAACGTCAAAACAACCTTAGTTGGGATGGAATAATCTCATCATACCCAACGTCAAATAACCTTAGCTATGTAGAGTAATCTCAACACAACAACGTCGAATTTCCATCTATGTCCACATAGGAATTATAACCTGCACTGCCCGTGTACCTTCTCTAGTCCTTCAGTACTAGGGTCCCGATATTAAGGTTGCCCATATGTCTTCTCTATGTCGTTCGACATTAGGGACCATCAATTGTATTCAGGCTGCACATATGCCTTCTCCATGTCCTTCGACATTGGGTACCATCTTTTGAAAATAAAGCATGCTAAATCATTTATAAACATGAGTTAAACAATTCCTCAGAATTTTTAGAGTATTTCTCAAATAGCATGCTTTTCACAAAGCTCAGTATCATAAAACTTCATGCTCAAAATCATGTAAAAGCATGTTCAAATTCACATAAAGAACACGTTCTTTATCAAATTCAACTCATGTAAAAAATCTCATATTGTGCAAGTAAATTGAGCATTCTAAAAATATCAAGAGAATAAATCATTTTAAACGAAATTAAGTCATTCACTACTTGTCATGGGCTCTTAATAGGTTATATACTTCCCCTAGCTCTTCTTGGCCTGAAATAAATTAATTCTTTTGTCAATATCCTTAAAATTTCCTTCATTGCATATTTTAAGTCCTTTTAGCTCAAAAAGACTCACTAACAAGCAAATATTAGCCAAAAAGTGGAAAACTGCCCCTAGGTGTGTCCAATAGCCCTACAACACGCTCACCCAGCTGACCTAACCTTAAATGGGCGACAAACCTCGCACAGCGCACTGCGCTTCATGCCTACCCACTGCCTCGCCCACACTGCCCCTCGTGAGCGGCAATTTCTGCACACCTACTGTCAAAATAACCTCAAAAGAGGCAAGGCGCATGTGTATCTGCGTCGACAGTCCGTGTCATCTGCCTCAGCCAGACGAACGAGACTTGTCTCGCTAAACTTTTGCACGCATGCGACACCACCAGCGAGACCTGTCTCGCCACCACATTCTGCACGGGTAGCAACGCGTCTCGCTCACCCTTGCGTTGCTAGTCGTGTGTCGGCCCGCCTTTAAGGCGTCCAAAACTTGTCAAAATAACCTCAAAGGGTCTTTCTTCCGGCCACTGCCCTTGCTTGTCTGCACACATAGCCTCTTCAAAAATGCACCCAATAGCCTCAAAACACTATCTTCTCTTCTAGTTGCCAAATTTAAGGTTTATAGCCAAAATTAAATTTTGCTTCCTCTTACAAACTTGTAGATAATTGTCTTAGCTATCTTACCTCAAAATTTCAGCCGCTATTTTCTCTTCTTCCACCAGATATCATTAAATTTTCCTACTCTGCTTCAGTTTACCCGTTAGCCGAAGCAAACTTGATTTTTTGATGAATTTTGATTTTTTCCTTATAGAGTTTTTTTCCAGTAGCCCGCTTAGCGAAAATAGACTCAATTTGAGATAATTTGGTCGAAGAAAATTGCAAATAGCACGAGTAGTTTGCACACACCAATCTCATCTGCTGATCCCTTTATTTATAGACTTTCCAAAAATTTGCATGCAAACTCGTAACTCGCCACCCCATGCTTGCATGCAAGCCTATGCCACACTTAACCTCAATTTGACACCTAATCTGGCTTGCTTATCACTTAAGTCTTGGCTTTGCTTAATCAAGAAGGAATGGTGGACACATCCTAGGGTAAGGCTTCCTCCCCGCATCCTTTTGAGGTTAGCTGGCTGCTTGCATGCAATCCTCTTGGCCGACTTGGGTGCCTAACATGGACGCATAGCCACCATGTGTCAACCCCTAGGCCCTCTTGGATGCATAGCCTCAATGAATCACCCCTTCCTACTAACCTCAACCAACAAAACCTAGCTCATAAACGCATAGCCCACTTGCCCAAAGCATCAAACCATCACCCAAGCTGACCATCATGGATGCACCTCCTAGCACAACCTTCCAACACACTAGGCCTACATCACACACCCTCCTGGGGCTCTGCTACAACCTAGCCATCCCTCTTACCGGCCACTCACACTACTCGACCACTCCATGACAAGGCTCTCAACCACCACCATTTTACTACCCACTAAGCCACTTGCTAGTCATCTCTCCCAAGAATGTTGAGAATAAAAGTAGGGTTTATAATACATGCCTCACCGGCTTTAGTGCAAGTGGGAGATTGTTGGGATGTATGTCCTAAAGCCTCGTAGTTAGTAAGTTATTTCAAATAATAGTTGATTATTTTATATATGCCATTATCAATTAAGGAAAAATCCAAGGTTATTTCATTAGACCTAAACAATATGTAGTGAATATACAAGTTGATCATGTTCAAGTAATAACCTAAAGGGTCTATAGTATACAGATAAGGTTGGCTTCCTTATCTGTAACACAAATACGACCCACTTTGTAAATGTTACAAATGTTGTAAAGTATTACAAACAATATGATACAAATCTTTCATGTGGAGATATGCAAGTGAGGGTATCATATACAAAGAGTTTATATAAGACTAAACCACGAAATATATAATCTCTTTTTGTAACACTGCTGACTAAAGATATTAATATTTTAAAGGATAACCATATCACTCAATCTCAATCATAAGTGAGTTATGGAGGATCTATGAGGGTAGTTGACGGACGGAATTTGTCGCCCAATTCCGTGCCAAATAAATTTTCCTAATTTACCTATAGTAGTAGTGGCAAGCCAGGTCGAACACAAGGAGCCCTCGAATTCCTCAGTTGAAAAGTTTTCAATTCAAGGTAACCAAAAGAGGGGTTTTGAGAAAAACAATTGATTGCAAGAAAAAGTAAATTTCATAAAAATAAATTGCGCGAAGTAAAAAGAGTAAAAATTCAATTAAAGAAGTTCAAGCTTAGGTTACACGGGATTTTCTTTGTTCGATGTTCTTACCATTGGTTCGTCATTACTACATTCATTGAAGCTAGCACCTAATCAATTCAACTGGAAATGCCAGAATTGAATTGCCCTAGTCAACAAGTTAGATTTAAGCAAATCGATGAAAAGTATGCAAAATTTGACTAAACCTAACCACATTAAGTTCAAGGAAAAATTAGGTGGGACATGCAACTGGAAAGACCTATATTAAATGTCCTATCGATTTAATCCTAGGTTGATTAGAACAATGCGCATCACCATCTAGATTTGCAAGCTAACCTAACCTATTGCTTCTATGATTGACATACAACAAATTGTCAAGAATTGTAATACAACCAAAAGCAATAATCAAAATAAACACCAGCGTTACTAATTGATCATAATTCTTGAAAACTCGGAATTAAATCATGCATACATTGAATTAAGTTCAAAACCTCAAAAGAAACATCAATTATAATGGAAAATCCCTAATACCCAAACTAGAAAACGTTACCTTAGCCTCGATACATGCTTGTTCACCCAATAATTGTTCAAAGAAACTCTACTCAAGTTGAAAAGAAGTAAAATATGCAGTGAAAAACTATCAAAACAGACTTGGGACTCGGCTGCTCTCCCTTCTTCGAATGGCTGGCGGCTAGGGTAATTTAAGCCAAAATTAAAATGGCGTCGTGACTCTATAGGGCAGTGCCGCGGCGCTGACGATAATTTATCCGTAGAAGAATGTTCGGAGCACCGCAGCACCTACTTCACTTCACCAGCGAGGGCTCTCGGGAAAAAGCACTGCGGCGCTAGGGCTTCAAGGGCAATTTTGTCCTTTTGGAGTTCTATTTCCCTGTTGATGCCATGGAACTCAATTTTGGTGCTAACACCCCGTTCTACCTGTTAAATGCTCGAAACCTACAAAATAACACAATAGACACATTCAACAGCACAACGATCTCGAGTTAAGCTGAGGAAGATAGCACAATTTAGGTGCTACCAGCAGTTCTTTGATTTGTATAGGTGAGAGTGGTCCAAGTCGCGTACTCAATAAGCCTACCATTTTGGAGATTTGTCTTAGTAGGGAGTTGGGCACATAGCTTAAAAAGATGAAATTCACTCATTCCCACCTTAAGTGCAAGTAGAAGAGTAGTTCCCTTAAGTGCTGATTCTTGGTTTTGAACAAAGGGTACTCGCCCTCTCACTCGCTCAAGAGGGACTTGATTTATGGAAGGACCATAAACATATTGATCATTAAAGGGATCGTTGGTACTTAAGAACTAAGAGGTAATTAGAGAGGTAAAACAGTAATTTGACCTACCTATAATTATGAGCTACTCGCGAAGGATTAGCTTACTGTAATAGTTAAATCCATTGACGCAAAAATATACAGTGCTAAGATTGCAACTGTGGGCCTTTAGTGGAGTGATCCACAGTTAATGAACGTTCCTTATATAATTAAAGAGTTTAATTAGTTAAAGTTGAATCATTGAAGCTTCCAATCAATAGGTCAATTATATCACACCCCCTCCCAAGTTACCCTCTTAACCTAGGAAAAGGTGTGAGGACAGTAGACATCGACCCTCTTACGACATCTACTGTCAACCTGTATAATTCTCAAATCAAAATCAAGCACCTAATAAACAGTTTATAATTTACAGTCGAACATCAATCTCAGAGCTCAAGATATGTTAGCATACAAGTACTGACTTTCATTCATCGCCTTAAAAGCAACGCATGATTATCAACTCCCGCTTCTTAACCCTCTATATGTACAACACATGTCTTATGTACAAATATTTATGATGTATACACACTAGTGGCAGGCCTAGACGAGTTATTGTGCAGGCTAAGCACCCTGGTTTTGCTCATTACCTAAAAAACAGAAAAACAATAAAAAACATGAGCTAGGTTGCCCAGTGAGTGACAAGTTTAGAAAACCATGCTTAGCAATCAATTTAGCAAAAACATACTCGATAAACGGTATTAAAACAGTAAACATTTCATCATCGAAAACTATAAAGTTCTGCATATGCCTGAAAGATTTTCCTTAGCTGAGGCAGAGCGAAGCAGAGCTCAACGCTACTCAACGTCAAAAACAACCTTAGTTGGGCTGGAGTAATCTCGACGCACCCAACGTCGAATAATCTTAGCTGTGTGGAGTGATCTCAACACAACAGCGTCAAATATACCTCTATATGCACATAGAAATCATAACCTGGATTGCCCATATACCTTCTCAAGTCCTTCATTACTGGGTCCCATATACAATATTTAGGCTACCCAAATGCCTTCTCCGTGTCCTTCAGCATTAGAGACCATTTTTAATATCCAGGCTGCCTAAATGTGTTCTTCGTGTTTCTTCGGTATTGGGGACCTTTTATAATTCTTTTGTAAATAATGCATGCTTTGTTTTATATAATAAATAAAACGTTCATAAATACTAGTAAAACGAAACCTCAGAGTCTCACAGTGTTTAACAACAACATGCTTTCTAATAAATTTTGTCACCAAGTAATATCATGCAAATCATTAAAGCCATGTAAAATCATGATCAAACTCATATTAAATAACTCATGCTTTTCATGCTCAACTCGTGCTAGAAAAACTCATACTTTAAAAATAAATCAAGCATACAAGAAATATTGAGAAAACAAATCATTTTAAATATAATTTTGTCACTCACTACTTGTTCGGGCTCTTAATGAATTATAAGCTTCTCTTAGCTCTTGTCTGCCTGAAATAGTATAATTTCCTTTGTTAGGTTCCTTAGAACTCCCATCAATGTATATCAAATAGGTCTTTAGCATTAAAGTTTAACTTACTAGCGAGACCAAGCTACAAGCAAAACCAAGCAACTAGTGAGACCAAGCAAAACCTGCGAGATTTGCACTAGCGAGACTAGACAAAACCAGCGAGACTTGCGTGACCAGTGAGATTGATGAAACGGTGAGACTAGCGAGACTAGTGAGACCAGCAAGATCTGTGAGCCAATTGTAGCTAGTGAGAATTAGCGAGACTAGCGAGACTTGTCTCGCTCCACACTCGCAGTGTTGCTGTCCTTACCAGCGAAACCTGTCTCACCCAAGCTTCATCCTCAGCCTCAAGGATATTGTCTTCACTTCCAACTGCTAAAAATAGTATTTCCAGCTTGAATTAGATTATACTTCCTCTCACAAACTTGTAGATAACTGAGCTACCTGCCTTACCTCTAAATTTCAGGGTCTAACTTCTCTTTGTTGGACAGATAACTCAAAATTTCTCCACCCAGCCCCAGATTACCCGAAACATCAAACCAATTGCTTCTTCCTAAAATTTCACCTGTTTCCCTTCACATCTAGATCAGACATCCTTCACAAAAGTTATTAAGAAACGAGTTAACTTGCTAACCCAAATTTTCAACTCCAAATTTGATCTCTACAGCTCACTATCCTTCGAATATCATAACCTGTCCAGATTGCACGAATTCCAGACCAACTTGAGTTCCTATTCGGATTTCATCAAGGTTTTCTTCAAAATTCTGCTCCAAACCACCTAAATCTTCTCCCTTTTAATGCCTAATTGATGAACAACGAACTTGCTTCGGTTTGGAGGAGAATGGAAGTCAGTAATGATTTAAAATTTTGTTTTTCCTTTTTTTCATTCTAGCCTCGCCAACGACTTACTTTTCTTCCTTTTTTTTTTTAATTATATCCACTAACTCAATTAGATTCCAAATTTCATTTTACTTAATTGCTAACAACAAAATAATAATACTAATAATAATACTAATAATTCTTAATAGCCTCATTCCACCTTGGTTCAAATGGTGACAATCCTCTTAAATCTTTTACATTCTAATGAGCTTGTCAAAATAAATCGCAAACTTGGTATATCTCATAAGGATTTAAGATTAGGCTTACCAAAAGTACTCTCGGCTTCTCCTCCATTCCTCCTTTCAATCTAAACAAAAAAATGTGCATAAGTCCACAATAATAATACATACTAAAGTTAAGTGCTTAAAAATAAAAGTTGGTTTACAATTTATCACCTCCTTATAAGAATTTCTTCCTTGAAATTCAGTAGGCTATTAGCTTTCTGGAAATAGATGTAGATACTTCTTGATCATTTGCTCCTTGGTTTCCTAATAGCTTCTTCAACACTGTGATTCTTCCAAAGTACTTTCACTAACTAAATCACGGTGGTCCTAAAAAATTGTTCTTTCTCATCTAATACTCGGACCGCTTCTTCTTCATAACTTTCCTAAGGAATCTAACAAAGGAAATTATACTATTTCAGACAGAGAAGAGCTAGGAGAAGCTTATAATTGATTAAAAGCATGGGACAAGTATCGAGTGAGTGACAAAATTCTATTTAAAATGATTTCTTTTTCAATATTTCTTGTATGCTCGATTTATTTTTAATGTATGAGTTTTTCTAGCATGAGTTGAGCATGAAAAGCATGAGTTATTTAATATGAGTTTGAACATGATTTTACATGGCTTTAATGATTGTGCATGATATTACTTGGTGACAAAATTTATTACAAAGCATGTTGTTAAATGCTATGAGACTATGAGGTTTTGTTTTACTAGTATTTATGAACGTTTTATTTATTATCAATAATAAAGCATGCATTATTTACAAAAGGCTATTTTGTTTTGCTTATAAAAAGGTACTCAATGCCGAATGAAATAGAGAAGGCATTTGAGCAGCTTAAATATTGTATATGGGACCCAGTACTGAAGGACTTGAGAAGATATACGGGCAACCCAGATTATGATTCCTATGTGCACATAGAGGTATATTTGACGTTGCTGTATTGAGATGACTCCACATAGCTAAGGTTATTCGATGTTGGGTGTGTCGAGATTACTCCAGTCCAACTAAGGTTGTTTTCGATGCTGAGTAGCGTTGAGCTTCCCTCCGCCTCAACTAAGGAAAATCTTTCAGGCATATGCAGAAGTTTATAGTTTCCGATGATTAAATGTTTGATGTTTTAATACCATTTATCGAGCATGTTTTTTTTTGGGTTGAATGTTAAGCATGGTTTTCTGAACTTGTCACTCACTGGACAACCTAACTCATGTTTTCTATTGTTTTTCTGTTTTCCAGGTAGCGAGCGAAGCTGGGTGCTTAGCCTACACAACGACTCATCTGGGCCTGCCACTAGTGTGTATGCATTGTAAATATTTGTACATAAGACATGTGTTGTACATATAGAGGGTTAAGAGGTGGGAGTTGATAATCATGCGTTGCTTTTAAGGCGATGAATGAAATTCGGTACTTTTATGCTAGCTTATCTTAAGCTTTGACATTGATGTTCGACTATAAATTATAAACTGTTTATTAGGTGCTTGATTTTGATTTAAGGATTGTAGAGGCTGACAATAGATGTCGTAAGAGGGTCGATGTCTGCTGCCCTCACACCTTTTTCTAGGTTAAGATGGTAACTTGGGAAGGGGTGTGACAAATTAGGCCCCCTGCTAGCTCACAATGGGTAAATGATGACCATTGGTTTTGACAGAAATTTTGAATTGTTCAAATTAAAGGGAATAACATTAATGTATCGATATACATTATATTAATTGTATTATATTTGAATAGGATTCAAATATTAAATTAATATGAAAAAAAAAATCATATTATAACTATAGGTTAACAATTTCATATGAATGAGATTCATATTAAACCGATAGGTTAATAAATTAATATGAATAAGATTCATATTAAAAATATATGTTAAAATTTAATATAAATAAGATTCAAATATTAAATAATATGAAGAAGAAACTACCTTTCCATATCGGTCAGTGCCTTTGCACCATTGACCAGCGTCGCGATACCATCTTTAATTTGAAGATTTTATATTTTTGGAAAAAATTTTGGGCGGCCAACTATATAAATAAAAGGGTTTTTAGTAGCCCTAATCACCGATCTACTCACCAAGAAACACAAGAAGAAGAGAATTGAATGAAAGTTCATTATAGAGTCGAAAGAGTGAGTTAGCTACAAAGAATAGAGAAAAGAGTTCGAGAGAGAGTCGTGGTGCCGTTCGAGTTATGGCATGAACGTCAAGGAGATCGTGACGATGCTTCCTCAATTAAGAGTCTCTTTTCAGTAGAGTTTCTCTTTCTTTACACTTTTTCTTTGTTTATATTGTTTGAACATGTTGCTTCAAGCTCTGAGTGGTTAAACTCTTTAGTTTTAGGGTTTTGATGAATTGTTTATGAAGTTATGTTGATATTGTAGACTCTTCATGATTTTGTTGTAATGATTATACTTTTCTTTGTTATTGTGCTTAATTCTTGTTGAATGACCATGTTTGAATGTTAGGTTAAATGTATAGTTGAAAACTTATATGTTTAACTAGATCTATAACAAAGAATGTTATTAATCTATCATAAAAATAGTTAGGTTAACAATGAAAGTTGCTAAAGACTATTCTTAATGCCATGTAATTTGTATTGATTTCAAGAGAGTAGTAATCAATTGAGTTGCATGAGAAAATGTTGTTTTTTAGAGAAAATAACTTGGATTTATGTTTCTAGACTTAAGTATGACAATTGCAATAAAATCTATGAACCCTAGAATATTACATGATGAAGGAAACAAGCATTCATTACCATAGAACTCTCCTTGATTCTTGTGTTTCTTATCTATTTACTTTCCCTTTTAGTTTATTTACAAAATCACAACTTCAATTCTAATCCTCAAATAAAATTGATTCAGTTTTATAATAGCTAAGTAACTTAAACTTTCACAATTGGATCCTCAGTGGAATGATATTCGGACTTTACCGCCTTATATTATAACTTGACTCGTACACTTGCGGTTAACACGGAAAGTGCGCATCACTTTTCCTCTGAAAATTTCATGATTGGGGTTGTTGAACATCTTCGTATTTATAGAACTTGCCAAACTTGCATTCTAAAAACTTTCAGAAAATGCAATTTTTTCAAATATGGAAAACTGGTGTTGCGGTGCCGTCCGTTATAAAAATATGGCTTCGTGACGACGCTATGAATTGCCGCTTCAGCTCTTGGATTTTAGCGCCGAGACAGTGTTGCGACGTTGCCTTGTTTTTGAGTTTTTCATCTTTTTCTTCAAACGCCCTGTTTTTTAGTTTTTCATCTTTTTCTTCATTTTCTCATTCGATTTTGGCTCGGTTTAGTTCTTTTGACTTCCAAAACTTATTTTCTTCCTAATTACCTGGAAACTACTAGCAAACAACATCAAATCTAACAAAAACATCTCTAAATCAAAGATAAATAAAACATTTTTTAGAAGATTTTCAACAGCTCGTATACCCCAAAAGCATCCATACAACATTTTCGTCCTCCGTCAACCTTATGATTACATGTTTATTTTCCCCATTTGGAAATAAGGAGAGACGACAAACCTGATATTTTGTTCATCTAATCTTAGCTAGTAAGCAATGATTTGAGATAGTTGATTAAGAGTCGAATCCTTGCTTACTGTAACCATGTCCAACTTGAAGTTCTTGTAGATACTTTTGTCATCACATGCACCCTCGTAAGCTGTTGAGATAGGATGTGACACCATGATACAATTGAGGTAAGATTCAATTAGGAGCTGGCTGATAATTGGAGGAAATGAAACTTGCCTGATGGAGAAGTTGTAATACAATATTTAATTTTAAGCGATGTTCAAAAAGTATTGTGATTAACCTGTAGTACGAAAATCTGGTTTCAAATGATGTTCAAAACAATGCATTTTCCGAGCAAACAATCAGTGATTTGAAAAGGTAACTCCCCTCACATATCAATGATATAAGGTAATGGTTGGGGTGATTTGGTTGTTACTTTTATATATATATATTTTTTTTGAGAGGCAAAATATACTTTTTGGTCATTGAAATTTTAGGTTGATGTTTATTTAGTCATTAGAACCTAATTCAAAAGGCTAATCTATTTCTGATGGCTAATGTTTTTTTCTTTTTTTTTTTTTTTTTTTTTATTTTTTTTTTTTTTTATATGTTTTTTTTTTTTTTTTTTTTTTTTTCATTTTTGTTTTTTTTTTTTTTTTTTTTTTTTTCATTTTTGTTTTTTTTTTTTTTTTTTTTTTTTTCATTTTTGTTTTTTTTTTTTTTTTTTTTTTTTTCATTTTTGTTTTTTTTTTTTTTTTTTTTTTTTTCATTTTTGTTTTTTTTTTTTTTTTTTTTTTTTTCATTTTTGTTTTTTTTTTTTTTTTTTTTTTTTTCATTTTTGTTTTTTTTTTTTTTTTTTTTTTTTTAATTCAGTTTTGATCTTATATATGGTTGTGGCTCATAGTTACTTTTTGGAGTAACATTAAAATAGAAAAATTAAGTTAACTTTAGAATAATACCAAGGTTCCAACAATACGTTCAGATTAACACCGTCCGAATGGACATACCCTCCTCTTGGGCTCCTTATTGCCTTGAACTTCGTTTCTTTTCTTCTTGTATGGCCCAAGTTGTGGTTACTTTTGAAGTGGGCTTTTAGCTCTAATTTCATCATCATCCCATCTTCTCAATGTCAAAGCAGAATGGACCCCTGTCGTCTTCTCTAAAAGTAAAAGGCAGCCTTCCTCTTCTCCTCAATAATTGTTGTGTATTGCCAAAAACCTTCCGAGCCATGAATTTCAAATCTCTCCATTTTCTCCTTTCCATTATAACCTTTTTCTTGTTTCTCTCAATTTCTACTTCTGACGAAGACCCATCTTCTTCCTCTGCAATAATATCAAGGTTCCAACAATACCTTCAGATTAATACCGTCCAACCCAGCCCCAAATACTATGAAGCTGCTGATTTCATCATTTCTCAGGCCAAATCTCTCTCCCTTGAATCTAGGACAATTGAATTTGTCGCGGGCAAGCCTCTGGTTCTCCTCAAATGGCCTGGTTCCAACCCTGATCTCCCCTCGATCCTCCTTAATTCGCATACCGATGTTGTTCCAGCTGAGCATCACAAATGGACGCACCCTCCTCTTGGAGCTCATATCGATTCCCATGGCAATATCTATGCCAGAGGGTCTCAGGATATGAAGTGCGTTGGGATGCAGTACCTTGAGGCTATTCGGCATTTGAAGGAATCTGGGTTTGAGCCTCTGCGCTCTGTTTACCTATCTTTTGTTCCGGATGAAGAAATTGGTGGCCATGGTGGTGCTGAGAAATTTGCTGAATCTGATGAGTTCAAGAAATTGAATGTTGCCATTGTGCTTGATGAAGGTTCTAAGCGAACCCCTTTCGCTGATTTTCTGATGGGTGAGTTTCTTTCTTCCTTGTGCTTCACATGTTTAGACTAATATTGTTCGAAAATCATCAGGGTTGCCTTCTCCGGGTGAGAGTTATAGGGTGTTTTATGGGGAGAAGAGCCCCTGGTGGTTGGTGATCAAGGCAGTTGGAGCGCCAGGTCATGGAGCTAAGCTTTATGATAACACTGCCTTGGAGAATCTTTTCAAAAGCATTGAGACTGTCAGAAGGTTTAGAGCTTCACAGTTTGATTTGATCAAGTCTGGTTTGAAGACTGAAGGAGATGTTGTCTCTGTCAACATGGTCTTCTTAAAATCTGGCACTCCATCTCCTACTGTGAGTTGATCTTTGAAACTTTTTTCTCCATGAATGCTTGAAGTTCTAATTCCTCTGATCATCTAATAGATGAAACCATCACTCTGCATTTGAGTATTAGTTCCATCGCTGCATCTGGCAAATTAGTTAAGTTTATGAGTATTGTTCTATTCTTTGTTTGAGTTCCAAGTCGAACTTCAAAACCAATGGTTTAGACAGTTGAAGTACTATAGATTAGGTTATTATATCAATCAAGAATGTGTGACTTGAATTTTTGATGTTGTTGTTATCCTTACTGTCATAACAGACTATCTTGTTAATATTCTGTGTCATACTAAAGGATCTTTGTGCTAATGAAACTCTGTTGCTAATATAACCTGATGACTTACTCTGTTTTCTACCAGGGCTTTGTCATGAATCTGCAGCCATCTGAAGCGGAGGCTGGTTTTGATGTTCGCCTCCCACCGACTGCAAATCCAGAGTCTCTTGAGAGACGAATTGCAGAGGAATGGGCACCAGCTTCTCGTAATATGACGTTTGAGGTAACAATTTAGGATTTTTTTATTCTGGCCTAAGAAGCATGGAATACAATCACAACATGTTAATTTCTAAGAGTATTTTTGGCCCAAGGAGTTGGGAATTAAGACTAGGGTAGTAGGAACTTGTGAATTCCCCTCCTTGTTTGGCTCAAGGAGTTGGTGGGTCCCACTACTAAAAAAACATCAATTTCATATCTTATCAACCCCTTACGTCGCCGGCCCCAAGAGTTCACCACTCCCTAGACTTCCTAACTCCTTACTTCTTTCTATTCCACTCTTTACCTTGGACACTCCTTAACGAACTAAGACACGATTAATGGACATATACTTGCATATATATGTTAGTATATCTAATATTTAATGATTTTCACATTATAAATTTGTTTGTCTATGATTGAAATGATAAAATATGTTACGAATGTAGAACATCTATCTAACAAGTGGTGGAGTGATGGATGTCCGATACACAGCAGACTCAAACTAAAATGTCTGCTTAAAAGTTTCTAACCATTATCACTTATTCAGAGTATGCTGATTATGAATTCCAAAATTCAATGGATTTTACAATGTAAATTCTTCCTCTCATATCTTTCCTTGTGCTTGATTCTTGCTCAGTTTAAGCAGAAGGAATCTATTTACAACAAGTTTGGGAAACCAGCTCTTACTGCTATTGACAAATCTAACCCATGGTGGAATCTTCTTGAAGAAGCTGTAAGAAATGCCAATGGAAAACTTGCAAACCCAGAAATCTTTCCTGCTTCAACGGATGCCCGATACTTTCGAAATCTTGGCCTTCCTGCAATTGGCTTCTCTCCAGTGGCCAACACTCCTATTCTTCTTCATGACCATAATGAGGTGAGAATCTTAGTACTGTGTTCTTCTGTGCAGGCAGGAACTTTTAAGTTGGATGTAGCATAAATTTTGATCTTAGTTGAAATCTTGATTGATCATCTTCATTCTGAGTAACCGCCTGGTAGTAGATGGATGCTGAGCAGTTAACACTCTAGAAGCAATCATAATTGCTTCTCATGCTGTGGCAGAATCGAGCTAAACCATGCTCTATTCCTTCACATCCATTTTAGATTTGGATATGGATCTAGTTGGTTGTTTATGTGCCTGACATTGAACTGCGTTGTTATCTAAGTCGTTAATATGTTTATCTGTTTCAGTTTCTGAACCAAGCTGAGTTTTTGAAAGGCATTGAGGTCTACGAGTCAATAATCAAGGCTTATGCTTCTTATGACGATGACAAATCGACCGAGAGCTTCACAGATGAGTTATAAGAAAGCAGCGAAGCAGTGTTATCTATTCCAGCATTCAGCGACGAGGTTTGAATTTGCTGTCTGTAGGATTAGGGAAGTTTAGAGCATGGGATTGGATGGGAGGAAGGGATATGATTTTGTTCCATAATTGGGTCTTGTGGAACTACTTCATTGAACTTTGGTTGTGGTGCATTTATTTGCAAGTACCATATAATTCAGGCAGCAGAATTTTCTATCAAATAAAGCGAAAACAGAATTTGCTTTGGAATAGGTTCAAAAGCTTCTTCAGCAAGCTACTATTCCAGCAACAATTTCTTATTACTCATATCTCCTCTTGAACTTATCGATGATGCCCCATCGGATCTTCCTCACTATTCTCTTGGCAAGGACCGATTTGTGGGAACTGACTTTTGAAAGAGATAAAAAAGGATATTTGTGCGTTATTTCTCTGTGAACTTGAATAAGAAAGATCAAAAGAGAGAGTGAGAACACTATAGAAATCCTTCAATTGAGAGTTATTTTCTCTCTCCTCTTACTCATCACTGAAAAATGAGAATATTGATCTTTTGATAAACATTAATAATAATCAGAGAGAGTTAAAGAGAATATTCTATACAAGCAGATGATTAGAATATTAATAAATATTAATATATGATTAATGACATTACATATTTTGATTGCTCTCAATTGGATGCAGCCAGTCCGAACTAATCTATAATACAAGTGACTATGCTAAGCGATCGACACTAGTTCAACGTAGGGAGAAAGTGCTCCACCCTATAGCTTATGCCAACAAAACGCTTTATAAGATCCAAGAGAATTACACTATAACTAAGAACTATCCACTTCCCACCAAGAGAATTGTTGACCGTTGTGGAATCCTACTCTTGGCACTGTGCCGCAGCGCGCGACGGTGGCACTATGCTGAGATGACTGCTGCTCTCAGGAAAAAGCGTCGCAGCAGCGCCGGTTTTTACAGATTTGGAGTTTCCTTCACTTTTTCACTGTATTCTGTCTCAATTTTGATCTTTTGACTTTTAATTCTTCTTTTCTTTATTTTGTCTTGGAAACCACTAGTAAACAAGTGAAATCTAATATAAATTCCCTTAATTTGAGAGAATAGAAAGCACTTTTCAAGTGCTTTTCACCACCCCCAAACTTAGAGATTTGCTAGTCCCGAGCAAAGAATAAAATCAAATAGAGGGAGTTTAGATAAAGAAGTGTGCAATCGACTCATATCTCAGAGAATAGCATTTAAGAGCTTAAGTAGAAACATGCAAGCATATCTATATTGTTATAGTCATTCAAGGTCAAATCTTGCTATCTCCCATGTGTGTGTGTGCAAGCCTTATTCAATTTAAAAAACTAGAACTCAAATTAGGACTTAAAGAGAGTTTCCTTAGTTTTCCCTCTATTCTAGCTCATGCACCAATCTTCAAGCATCCACACATTTCAAGTGAGTAATATATCCACTAAGGTGTCATTCAATCGTATATTTTTTTCATGTGCCCTAAACTTGCATTCTTTTACCTAGGGGCACTAGCTTTCACACATTCACTGTAGGAACTCGTACCTAGTCAATTCCCAGACGTCCTTAATGATCATAGCAAAGGCAACTCTTTTTACCTCCATCCATGCATACTCATTACAAGTTTAACATTTAAAAAGATAGGCATATAAAGCTCATATATTTTTGTGTACACTTTTTTATTTTTTTCAAAGGCATGTATATTCTTTTCTTTTTCCTTAGTCTAAGATTACAAACTATTATACATTTCTACTCTCTAACCGGTGGAGCCTTTCAGAGTGACAACCAAATACACCCAACTTAATCCTTTTTCCTATTAAAGATTCTAAATTAAAGTGGCTACGTGCTGAAGAATATGGGAAATTTTAAGAGGGACTTGAATGACTTTAACTCAAGATAATGATATTCTATTTCCACAGTAAGTCATCTATTATGCACATTTGAATCTCATCATGGGCAATCAACATCAAAGCACACAACCATAAAAAAACATTCCCATTAACTTTGAAACCTCCAAAATTTTTCAAATTTTTCAAAATTTCATTAACATGCATATGATCATTAAAAACTCATTAACATTAATAGAAGGATAAAAAAGCACACAACACTACGAGTGACACCTCCCACCCCAAACTTAGAATCATCAATCGTCCCCAATGCATAAAAGCATCTAACAAAGAAAGAACAAGCTTGGGAGCAAGCAGGAAACCACCAAACAGGCTTGGTGTAAGGAGTACTTTGTGTGATGAACCAAGATCCTGAAAGATATGAAAGCATATGAGTGACTCAAAGATTTATTGAAAATAAAACTAAAAATAAAAATAGAGAAAGCAATAAAATTGGGTTGCCTTCCAATAAGTGTTTGGTTTAAGGTTTCTTAGCTAGATCGAAAGAATGGATCATTCGATGAAAGCAAGTATCTCAATTCAGTATTCTTCATCGCCGATGTAATGCTTCAAACGTTGACCATTTACTTTGAAGATTGTCCCATCATTGCTCTGCAATTCTACGGCTCCATGTGGGGACACCTTGACAATGACAAAGGGTACCGACCATCGTGTCCTAAGCTTACCTTGAAACAAACATTAACATGAGTTGAAAAGTAAGACTCTTTGTCCAGGAAGAAAGGTCCGTAGGGTGATCTTATTGTCATGCCATCTAGTAGTGCACTCTTTGTAGAGTTTCGCATTCTCATAAGCTTAAGCGCGAAACTCTTCCATCTCATCGAGTTCCAAGAGGCGTTTCTCACCAACCTTCTCAAAATCCATGTTCAACTTCTTGATGGCCCAATAAGCTCTATGCTCAAGCTCTACCGGTAAATGACAAGCCTTTCCAAACACCAACCTGTACAGTGAAGTATCAATTGGGATTTTGAAAGTTGTATGGTAGGCCCACAGTGCATCATTGAGCTTTAAAGCCCAATCCTTCCTATTGGTCTTGACGGTTTTTTCCAAAACTTGCTTGGTTTCCCTATTAGACAACTCAACAAGACCATTAGTTTGAGGATGATAAGCTGTAGCAATTTTATGATTGACATTATATTTTTGCATCATGGATCCAAACAAAGCTCTAGGTATACCAAAACGTGTGAAGATGTTTTTATGCAAGAATTTTAAAACAGTACGAGCATCATTGGTGCTAGTAGCTATGGCTTCTACCCACTTAGATACATAATCTACTGCAATTAGAATATATAGGTAGCAATCAAAAGACATAGGAAAATGCCCCATAAAGTCAATAGCCCAGACATCAAAGAGCTTCACTTCCAAGATAGGTTTCATTGGAAGCTTGTGTTGTTTAGAAATATTGCCAGTACATTCACATCTATCATATGATTTTACAAAGTTGTAACAGTCTTTAAAAAGAGAGGGCCAATAAAAACCTGACTGAGATATCTTAGATGCAGTTCTAGTGGGTCCAAAGTGACCTCCGTAGGGAGAGGCATGGCATGAATTTAAGATACTTACCACTCTTCTTGAGGTACATACTTCCTTATCATACTATCAACACAAACCTTGTAGAGAAGTGGGTCCTCTTAATGGTAAGAGTTTACAGTGTGTAGAAATCTCTTCTTTTGTTGAGAGTTCATGTCCGGTGGCAAAAATCCTCCTGCAAGATAGTTAACTATGTCAGCAAACCAAGACAAACTATCTTTTACCTAATACAGTTGTTCATCAGGGAATATCTCAACAATGGGGGGACAAGAGTTAGCATCCCTATTCTCAATCTTAGACAGGTGGTTTGCAACCATATTTTCACATCCTTTTTTGTCTTTGATTTCTAAGTCAAATTCCTACAACAATAAGATCCACCTCATTAGCCTTGGTTTGGAATCTTTCTTATCAAACAAATACTTCAAAGCAGCATGGTCAGTATGCAATACTATTTTAGAGCCAAGCAAGCATGATCTAAATTTATCAAGGGCAAACAAAACAGCTAGCAGTTCTTTTTCAATAGTAGTATATTTCTGTTAAGTACTATCAAGAGTTCTACTAACATATTAAATTGCCCTAAATGTGTTATCTCTACATTGGCCTAAAACATCTCCTAAAGCATAGTCACTAGTATCACACATGATTTCAAACGATTGACTCCATTCAGGTACAAAAATAATAGGTGCAGAAATCAATCTTTCCTTCAAAGTATTAAAACCTAGTGGACATGCATCATCAAACACAAATTTAGCTTCCTTTTCTAACAAGTTACTCAAGGTTTAGCAATGTTAGAAAAATCTTTAATAAATCTCCTGTAAAACCCTACATGCCTTATAAAGCTTCTGACTCCCTTCACATTATTGGGAGGTGGCAATTGTTCAATGGCAGCTATTTTGGCCCTATCCGCCTTCAATCCCTTTCGAAAGACTTTGTGCCCCAGAACGATGCCTTCCTTGACCATGAAGTGACACATCTCTCAATTCAAAACAAGGTTAGCATCTGGGCACCTCTGCAAAACACGCAAGATTAGCAAACCAAGAATCAAATGAAGACCCAAATATAGAAAAATCATCCATGAAAACCTCCATTATGTCTTCAGTGAGCCCCTGAAAAATAGACATCATACAACGTTGAAAAGTAGCGGGGGCATTACATAAACCAAAAGGCATTCTCCTAAAAGCAAATGTCCCATAAGGACACGTAAATGTGGTATTTTCTTAATCCTCAAGAGCAATGACAATTTGATTATAACCTGAATATCCATCAAGGAAGCAATAATGAGAGTAACCTACAAGTTTATCAAGCATTTGATCTATAAAAGGAAGAGGAAAATGATATTTTCTAGTAGTCTTATTCAACTTCCTATAATCAATGCATACCCACCATCCTGTCACAGTTCTAGTGGCTACCATCTCATCTTTTTCATTTATAACCACAATCATACCACCTTTCTTGGCACTACTTCAACAGGACTTACCCATGAACTATCAGATATGGCATAAATGATTCTTGCATTCAAAAGCTTGAGCACTTCTTTCTTGACTACTTCCTTTGGTGCTCCACTGATGGGTAGGTATCTTCCATTAAGATTCTATGCATACAAATCGATGGACTGACAGACTGATACCTTTAAGATTCATTGATGGGTTAAGTCTCCTTTGATACTCCACTGATGGGTTAAAGGTATCTTCCATCAAGATTCTATGCATACAGATCGACAAACTAATACCTCTAAGATCCTCAATAGACCAACGGATTGCGGACTTATGATCTATTAACACTCTCAACAATTTTTCTTCTTCCACAGAATTAAGATTAGAAGATATGATAACAGGGAAAGAAGATAAATCATCTAAGAATGCATATTTCAAGTAAGGAGGTAACCACCTTTAATCCAAGCACAGGTTTCTCAACATCATTTATAACATGCAAAGACTAGAGGCATGGGTTTATACATTTGAGTGCATATTGGCATACTATCTAACGACTTAGCATACAAAGCAATTTTGTCGAAAATAGTATCTACATTCTCAAAATCAAAATCTATCATGCTTTGTTCTAAATGATCATTTGCCAACATAACCTCTACATGCTCAGAAATAGTATGATTAATTATATCTATAGCATGGCACGTACTACTCTCATCATGATGACTCAAGGACTTATAAATATTAAAGACAACATTCTCATCATTTACCCTTAGAGTCAACTTTCCTTGTTGAACATCTATGATAGCCTTCCCAGTTGCTAGGAATGGCCTCCCAAGTATGATAGGAATCTCAGAGTCTTCCTCCATGTCTAGAACTACAAAGTTTGTAGGGAAGATAAATTTGTCAACTTTAACTAATACATCCTCAACAATACCTCTAGGATACGCTAAAGATCTATTGAAAAGTTGCAAAGTGATGGTGGTAGGTTGCACCTCTCCAATGTTAAGTTTCCTATAAACAGATAAAGACATCAAATTAATAGCAGCACCAAGATCACAAAGAGCTTCAATAACATTTAAAGAACTAATAGTGCTAGGTATAGTAAAACTCCCTGGATCTTTCAACTTTTATGGTAGCTTCTTTTGCAGCACAACACTGCATTCTTTAGTCATGTTAATCATCTCATATTGCCCAAACTTCTTCTTTTTAGACAAGACATCTTTCATGAATTTTGCATAGTTGGGCATTTGGTCTAAAGCATCAGCAAATGGGATGTTAATGTGAAGCTTTTTAAACAACTCTAGAAATTTCACAAATTGGGAGTCTATTTCTTTCTTTTTTAAACGTTAACGGTATAGCAAGGTATTAGGTACAAAAGGTAGAGGGTTGGTGACTTACTTAAAGATGTCGACTCCTTTACCTTTTTCGAAGACCACCTTAGGTTCATCTTCTATGATAGGCTCTTGGATGGTCTCTTCTACCTCTTGCTCATCATCCTCATGGATCAAGGGTGTGGACAACTTTTTCCCACTCCTTAAAGGCATGGCCTTGCACTCCTCTTTTGGATTCATTTCGGGGCAATTAGGAAATTTGCCCTTTTGCATTGTATGGAATGTAGTGGCAATTTGGCTAATTTGTATGTGACACCCCAATCTTCAGGTATGGGTTAATTACTTGATTTTGGTTTTATTTTAGTTGGGTCTAAGTGGAGTTGGAAAAAATTTATTACTATATTAAAGGAGTGGAAAGAAGTTTTGGGAAGGGGGGGGAAAAGAATTTTTCAAGAAAAAAGGGGAAATTTGAAAATTAGGGTTAATTGTAGGTTATTTATGGTGTAGGCCTCGGTATGCATGCAAAGAAGAAAAATTCTCCCCTCCCTCTTCTGCACTTTCTCTCTCCCTGAGCCCCCCTCCGCCGTCACTCTCTCTTTCTCGACGTCTCTTCATCTCCCTCTTGGTCGCCTCTCGTCCATGACTGTGTCTCTCGGCGACTCTCTCCCTGTCGGTTCTCCCTCATTTGGCACTCTCTCCTGACGACGTCTCTCCTTCGTTTAGCGACTCTCTCCCTCTCGGTCGTTTGCCCTCTCGCTCGGAGTCTCGCTCTCGTTGGTCGTCTTGCTCTCCCGACCTCTCCCGCTGCGGTCTCGCTCGGTATGCTCTCTCTCTCTCTTGGTTTCTCTCGACACTCTCCCTCCCTCCCTGATGGGTTTCTCTCTCAACTACTCTCCCTCACGTCGACGCAAGTCGCATTGCTCCGCCGCCTCTTTCCTGATCGATCTCTCTCTCTCGGTTGCCGTCGCTGTCGTCTGCTATTGGTCTGTCGGGGTAAGGCAGTGTGCTCTTGCTTGGGTTTCTCGTTGAATTTGTGGTTTAGTCTAACTGTTGGATTATTACTATTGTGGGCGTGTCAGGACTTCAACCCAAGAGTTTTCACAGGAATTGATAGTGCAGTTAGGGGACTAAACCAAACCTCACTGTAAGTAATTTCTCTACAGACAGTATCACCAATGATACCTTGGATGTTTGGACTGTTACCTCTGTTAATTAGAACAGTGGAAGAATTTGGATATCTAGACTGGTTCTCTAATAAAATAGACCTGTTGCCTAATTGGGATGTTTGGACTGCTGTCTCTGATAAATAAAACCATGGATCAATATAGCATATGTGTATCTGATCAGTATAGCACCCCTTGTATGTTTATCGTTGCATGTTGAATATACTACGTTACTAGCATGTTTAGCGCAATGTGATAGATACCATGATCAAGTGCCTATAAGATAGACACCATGCTAGAATACTAGAGACCCTAAGTACCACTAGATGCATGATAGTGTTCCCTATGTTGGTGGCATGTTCACCAGTTTGTTCTCCTTTGGGATCACCAATATGTGTTCCTTCGGGACTACCAATTTGTGTTCCTTCGGGACCACCAGTTTGTGAATGTCATTGGCCAACGAGGGGTTACCTGTGTAAGCTCCATGTTTATTTTATTTATTTTGCATACAAGATTAGTGTTTAGTTGAGTCGCTGTAGCAGGGTTACTTACTGAGTACTCATCCTTTTCCTTTTTATGCCTCCAAGTAAGGGAAAGAACGTGCTGGAGAATGACAAGAAGAATCTTTAAGGCGCTATGGGACTCACATGGCTTTCTGCTAGTGTTTGCATGCACATGCTTTCTTTTCATGTAGTTTTGAAAGCTTGAACATGATTTTGCACGTTTGTTTTGTATCGCATTTAATTATTCATTTATTTATCCATTTATTTCTTTTAAATAAAATGTGAATATCCTTATAGAAATGTTTTATTAGGGCTACCCCGAAGCACTGTTGATTATTATTTATTAATGAGGTCATGTTGTTGGTTTTTTTTTTTTTTTTTTTTTG
>QLSR01000047.1:206758-222506 GCA_031780015.1 Citrullus colocynthis
TTTTTTTTTTTTTTTTTTTTTTTTTTTTTTTTTTTGATTTGTTTGTTTTCTATTTTCGATTTACATTTGAGTTTCATAGCGTGTTGCACAAAAATAGATGTTATCGTTTTCTGTACAAAGATGCGTCGAGAATTATTTATGTATGATAATGATTAAGCAAGTTTTCCTATAAGAAGCCCAAGTATAAGCTCTTATAGGTTTCCTGGTGAGTCTAGGGTCGAACGCAAGGATTTGTAATAACTAGGCATTAAGAATAGATGCTTGACTATGCGGTTGACTATACAAGTAATATGTGCAAGATTTGTATGTATCTATAACTATACATAAAGAATGAATGAAATTTCCTACAACTAACAATGAAGTGGACGCGACGATGGTTTGTCAAATGTCATTTAGTGTTAGATAACATGCGTTGAGAATGAATGAAACCATGCGATAAAGGTAGAGTTACTGCAAGAGCTAGTTGTTACTTAAGCCTATCTAAGTATAAGTACATACCTACAAACTGTGTGAATCCATCTTTCGATGTTTCGACACCACATTAATTTTATCTCTAAGACGCATGGTAAGTTTGCGTTGGCAAAAGATGAACTACATCTTTGCACTTCATCTAGTTTTGATAAATGCTAAAGATTAATCATCTACTCTCTCAAGCTAGACAGTCATGCTTACTACACTTGTTTGTCAGACAATGCTATGCAAGCTAATGATATGCATTCATCAGGATGTAGCATACTTCATATTGCTTAAGAAAAACTAACTCTAACATCTAACTCATTTAGCATTCAAATAACATGGTGTAAGATATTTAATATGGAAATAAATGGAAGATAGTCGTCAATCAAACTTATATTAAGAAAATAAGCCATTCTCTCGAATGTCATTTACAAAACATAAGTAAAAAGTAGGAAAATGGAAAATAAACAGAAATGGAAGACGTCAAGCCGCCAATGGCAACATCTTGCTTCATGGAGGCTTGAGGTGGTTGCTATCTGATACATAAAATCCATAGGGTGAAGGTCCTCACTCACTGGGAGATGATTCTGAAAGTTCTCAGAATCCTTCTCTCAGACGAGCTAGAAATGGAGGTTGGTTATGGTGGAGGAGTTGTGCAGAGCTTTCACCTCCTGAACTAGTTTTTCTCCTCTTCTTTTCCTTTGAAGCTTTGGGCTTTTTATAGGCATTGAAAAGTTGAAGCTCATTATGGCCTGACACCTTTGCATTAAATTTCCTGCCCCGCTGCGTAGACTTTTTACATTGTAGGTACATTGGTTCTGCCATGATCTGATAAAGTGTTGTCCTTTTTCATAATGAACTAACAACTTTTGTCTGTATTTACTCTCTCCTCAACGCATGGTCTCAACGCATGGTCTCGGACGCATAGCTTCGACGCATGGGTTTCCATTTGTTCTCGTAGCAGCTTCGTCTCTAGTCCTTGGGTTATTTGGGTTTCTTTTCTTCTTAATCCTGCGTTAAGAACAGAAAAACTCATAATTTTTCAGGTATTTTGTTTTGTAAATAGTGCCAACGCATGGGGATACATTTTACATAATTCAACTACCAAAATCATGCGTTTAGCTCTAAAGTTACTCTAATTAATTCAAATAGTGACTATAATAACTTGTATTTCTACAAGTTATCACAACCCCAAATTTGAGTTAATGTTTGTCCCCAAAACATTTATTTGAAGATTTATTAAATTCTACGGCCCAAGTCTAAGTAAAAGCTCACCCTCTCAACATGCCTTCTATTCCTTGACTATGTCAACAATCAGATAACCACACCAAGTTCTTTTTCAATTGACGCTTTGAAAGTACTTCTCATTTTTAGATGCGACAAGCTTATTCCTCAAAAATACCCTTACTCATTTCCAGCCAATCTGATGTCCTCATTTTAGTAGTGTGCCATGGGGTTCATTTATTTATAAAATTTCTATATTTTTTTTTTAAAAATGAAGTGGACTTGCATTGATTCGGGTTATCTACCTTCGTTTTGACATACCAACGATGGGGTGCATGGAGGCAGCCAATATCAAGCAAATACCCTTTCACAACTCGGCACTTATGGCGTTCCTTTTTGGTTGCGTCGACAGCGGTACCGTTTATTTATTTTTCGCTGATCTTGGACTCTCACCTTCTATTATGTGGTGTAACGAGCCATTCTCAACTCAACTCTTAACAGGCTAATTTTGTGCGCTGTCAGCGGAGTTGTTTGTCCACAGAAATATACTTATATCAATTTTTATTTATTTATTTATTATTATTATTATTTTGTTCATGTTTTATGAATTCTAAACGCATGACTCAAACCTTTCATACCCCCAAATTTAAAGGCAGCAAGGTCCTCATTGCTGAAATCGAGTTATGAGATTGCCTTAGAAAAATTGTGTAAAAGAGGTTTGAGGCAAAGCTTGCAACACATACTAACTCTTGGAAGTAATTTACCAAGTGTAATATCCTAAGGTGTGTGATGTAATCCTCTTATTTCAATAAGTCTACAGGGGAAGAGCATAAATATCATCATGGAGGTTGGACGCAGAAACAAAAAGAAGGCGGAGAAAATAATAAAGCAAGAAATAATTGAAAGCACAAACAAAAGAGAACAATGAGATTCATGAATGGAATGTTGTATTGATGTCAATGTATTATGCGTTGTATTATTTACAAAAAGAATCAAAAGAATAAACTTAAGAAAAGAAGGAAAATTCCCAAAGAACACTCCCAAGTTTAAGTTCTCCACGGGGCGTTGTCATTGTTGTCCGCAAGGGGAGGATTTGGATTGTTGAACTGAAGGGGTTGCTGAAGGGAAGGAGGAATAATTGGCACTGGGATGCGTTGGACGAACACTTCATAAATGTAATTCATCATAGTGCTGAATTGTTCATCCTGACGCTGAGCTTGGCGTTGAACAAAATTTCGAAGCTTGAATTGTTGCTGCGCCATCTGAGTCACTTGGTGACCCAATTGTGAAACTTGTTGAGCCAACTCTTCTTGCCGCTAGAGACTTTCCATCTCCTTGCGCCGAATTTCATCCAGGTCTCCCATGATGGGGTCATCCAAGTACCACAGCAATTCATCCAGACTCAAATCAACAAACTGCAGCGGGGCAGAAGCATGTCGCAAGTGATATGGTTCTTCTAGATGATGCGTGCTTGTAGACACTTCTGCCTGCGGTTGAGAAGTTGGGCGGACAAAAGGATCGGTAGTTGGTAGAGTTGGAAGATTGAACGATTGAGGTTCTTGGCGAGGCGGTGAAAATTGAAAGGGGGCTGACTCCTCAGGATCCAAAGTCAGGTTAGGCTCAACGGGTGGTGGAGGTGGTGATGGAGGTGCCTCTCGAAAGGTAGATGATTGAGGTGGGGAGAGGGTTAACTTCAGGTGGGGCGAAGAAGGCGGTGAAACTTCCGTCGACTCTTCATTTAAGTCTGCGATAGGAATTCGAAGGGGCGATGGCAGGCCGCGTAGGGTGGTGGGTACATGAAGTGGCTCTTTTTGGATTTTCGGGGAATGGGTAGTTGGTGGTGAAGAGGGCTCCTCATGGATTGGGTCGGTGGGAGGAGTATAAATGGTTAAGGCTTGTGTGTTGGCGTCAAGCTGATCAGCTTCTTCGGCTTCACTAGGTTGTGAACTCGACGCCTTAATTGCAAAATTCTTCTTGACAAGTTTCCTCTTCTTGGGTTGAGAGGGGTGGAGGGGTGGTTCTTGTGACTTGGTCGGCCGTTTCTTTGGGTTGGCCGCCTCAAGCAGATGCGGTGAGTCCTTTACTATTCGTCTCAGACTTTGGGCTGAAAGAACTCCATTTATCGCACTGACTGGTGATCCTCCATGAATTGTATGTTGGCGCACAGTCTGGTCACAAGAAAGGGGAAGAATAGCTGACCCCTTCGCTTGAAGAACAACCCCCGAATCTGTGGGGCAATGATGCGTCCCACGTCTAGCCGAATTCCCCGCATGATGCAATAAATGACCATGGCACGATCCCTTGAAATTGAGGCATCATGCGTTGTGGGGATTAGCGACCGCTTGATGAAGTAAAGCCACAGGTTGGCCTCGGCGATCAAGCATGTTGGCGCTAATGTCTGAATGCCCTTTGGGGAAGTGTTCCATTCTGATCCCGGTTTGGCGATGATTGTGAGGGCGTCATTCATTTCGGCTTCTGTAGGCGTCGACATTATTCTATTACCTTCCGCCGCCGCGATGTCGAGCAGATCAAACAACGCATTGATTTCCTAAGGCTCGAAGGAAATCACCTCATCTCCAACTTTGACTTGGTTTCCCTTGCGGTGAATGGTTCCTTCGTAAAATGCCTCCACGGCGGAGGGTTGGATGACTTGGGCACTTTCACAAAATTGCCTCCAATCGAATGCGTCGACTCCTTGTATAATGAAGGCGGGCAGCTCAAGTGGCTCAGGGAAAAATCCCACTTCAGCATAGAGCCCACTGAATTGTTTCTTTTTGCTCTTCGCTGCCTTCTTTGTTGGTGCCTCAATCAATTTCTCTTTTCCCTTCTCATTCATATTGATGGGACTAGCAGGCGTTCTCCTTACTCTGCCTGCATCCACGTCCCTTATAACCACTGCAGGTGCTTTGGCCACCTCAGTCTTCTTCTTTTTCTCCGATAGCTTCTCCTTGGCTAATGCTACCTCTTTTTCTTTCTTCTTCTCCTCCCTTATTTTCTTTACATTTTGTTTGATGCGTTCAGCTTTGGGTAGCTTCTCCGCATCAATCACTTCCACTTCTACTTCTAATTCCGCCGCGATCTCAGCTATGCGACAGAGAAACTCGATTCTTCTAGCGGCCTCCTTGGCAGCTTGCTCGCCAGATTCACTTTTGTCTTTTCTTTTCTTCGCTGCGGCGAGAATCGACTCTGTCCTTTCTTTCATTTTTTTTCGAAGTTGTCTTTTAGCTTCTTGGATTTCTCTGCCACCCTCGCCGCTAACAGCTCAACAGATGATGCGGCGAAAGATGATGCAATAGCTTTGGATGTCCCTGCATCCTTTACTTTTTCCTTTTTTCTTCTTAGCAGCGGTACATCTTCCTCGTCTTCTTCTTCCCTGGCCCTTATTGGCCTGATTTTTCTCTTTGGGGCAGACTTCTTCTTTTCCACCGCCGCTATTACCCTTCCAATGGGTTTTTCATCGGAGTCCAACTCCTCAAGACCACTCATCGCAGGGACTGACCCATGCGACTCATTTTTCATCCTCAGGTCGACCAACCCGTCCAACCAGGCATCGTCTTCTTCATCAATGATGTCTAGAATGTCTTCAAAGACGGTGGACTCGTCATTCTTTCCCACCTTTTGAGCTTCAGACAGGTCCCTGGAGCGCGGCAGAGATGGGGCTGATGTCGCCTCCAACTCAGGACTATTGGGGCGGACAATGGTGAGGGGGCTTCGCGTGTGGTGGACGTAGTGGACAAATTTCGACTACCATGCCTCGAGGATGAGGCCATAGGTTTAGGGCTTTTGGAAAGGGTGGGTTGCTGGGAAGCCATGGGAAGGGTATAGGTGAAAAGAGATCGAAAAGTGGGTGAGAATCGGGAAATCATTCGGATAGGCCGAAAATCGCACCGGGAATCTTGAAAATTTGGAGAGAAAGGAAGCGAAATTCGAAAGGGGTTGAAGACAGGTTTATAAAAGGTTTTAGCTGAGCCCGTGGGTTATCGGCTCGATGTGTGACATCATAGCCACATTAAATGATCTGACATTCGTCGATGTCAACCGGCTTAAGCGCAATTAGCTTTTTGAATTCTTGATCTGATAGCGATGTGACAGAATCGCTTCAGATTCCCCCCTAGGTGTCGATATAATGGTGTCGCATCGTTTTGATGTCGGCGCCTTGTAATTGAATGAATTTAGATCTTCACTCATCGCAAAATAATAGATAGCATCCAAACAAAATATTTCAACGCAAATAAGAAAATAAAATAATAAAAAGATAAATAAAATAACAATAAGAATCAAATAAAATCAAATCAAATAACAAAGAAGCTGAAAGAAATTAAGATACAAAAGTTAGGATGCGTCCCTGGGATATACGTGCTTTTTGTCAACGCAGGGCACGTCCATCTTTTCCTCATTCTATCTTTTCTAGGCCCACGGCTTCTTTGTCCCGTTCAAAGCAGTCTCCATAATATGGCTTCACGCATTGACCATTAACTTTGAATGCGTTGGTGCTGTCTTCATTCATTAGCTCTATTGCACCATGGGGAAAAATTTCCTTGATCACGAAAGGACCGGACCATCTTGTTCTTAATTTCCCTGGAAACAAACGCAGTCTTGAGTTAAAAAGGAGAACTTTTTACCTATATGCAAAGATTTCTTACTGATGCGTTGATCGTGCCAACGCTTTGTTCGCTCTTTGTATATCTTTGCGTTCTCGTAGGCTTGCAGCCTTCATTCCTCCAATTCATTCAGTTGAAGCTGACGCGCTTCTCCAGCTGCCTTCAAGTCCAGATTCAATTTCTTAGCTGCCCACAATGCCTTATGCTCTAATTCCAACAGCAAATGGCATGCCTTTCCAAAGACCAGCATGTATGGTGACATTCCTAGAGGCGTCTTGAAAGCTATCTGATATGCCCACAACGCCTCATCCAATTTGGACGCCTAATCCCTTCGAGAGGAGTTAACCACTTTTTCCAAAATAGTCTTCAACTCTCTATTGGAAACTTCTGTCTGCCTATTAGTCTGCGGGTGGTATGCAGTTGCCACCCTGTGATATACATTGTATTTAAATAACAACTTGAAAATAATTTTATTAATGAAATGCGTACCTTCATCGCTAATCAGGGCTTTCGGCGTTCCCAATCTCTTGAATATATTTTTCTGAAGAAAATTTGAGACTGTCGCCGCATCATTCTTAGCGCAAGAGATTGCTTCGACCCATTTTGATACATAATCCACAGCTACCAGTATATAGTTGTGGCCGTTTGATGGCGGAAATGGGCCCATAAAATCAATACCCCAAACGTCAAACAGCTCAACTTCTAAGATAGAAGTAAGTGGCATCTCGTTTCGACTTGAGATATTTCTAGTGCGTTGACATTTGTCACACCTGATCGCATAGTCCCTGGCATCTCTGAAAAGAGTTGGCTAGAAGTATCCGCTTTGTAAGACCTTGACCGCAGTTCGGTGTCCTCCAAAATGTCCTCCATAGGGGGAGTCATGACATTGAGATAGGATGCGTTGATATGAAGTCTCTGGAACGCAGAGTCTGAAGATTTGATCCGGCCCCTTTTTGTAGAGTTGGGGGTCGTCCCAATAATAGAACTTCGCATCATGCATCAACTTCTTCTTCTGCTGTGCATTGAAATCTTCGGGAAATTGCTTGCACACCAAGAAGTTGACAATATCTGCATACCATGGCACGGATTCTACGACTTTTAATACAGCTTCATTTGGAAAGCTTGCATTAACGTTCAGCTGTTTTTTATCGTGTTCCATATTCTCAAGTCTGGAAAGATGATCTGCCAGGTTGTTCTCTGTACCTTTGCAATCAACTATTTTTGCGTCGAACTCTTGAAGAAGTAGAACCCATCGGATGAGCCTCGGCTTGGCATCTTTTTTAGTCATCAAGTATCGGATAGGCGAGTGGTCAGTGTGGATGATGACTTTTGACCCTAGAAGATGTGCTCTAAATTTTTCAACAGCGAAGACTATTACTAGCAATTCTTTCTCGGTAATGGTGTAATTCGCTTGGGTTACGTTGAAAGTTTTGCTGGCGTAGGCTATAGGGTGCAACACTCTGTCTCTACGTTGAACCAACATAGCTCCCATCGCATAGTCGCTAGCATCACACATTAGCTCGAATGGCTGCGACCAGTCTGGGGCGATTAAAATTGGTGCTGACACCAATGCTGCTTTCAGAGTCTCAAACGCCTTGAGCCATTCTTCATCAAACTTGTAAGGTCGATTCTGCTCCAGCAACGAGCTTAAAGGGCGTGCAATTTTTGAAAAGTCCTTGACGAACCTTCTATAAAAGTTTGCATGTCCTAAGAAGCTGCGAAGTGTCTTTACATTTGTAGGAGGTGGGAGCTTCTCCACGGCTTCAATTTTCGCCTGATCAACTTCAAGGCCCTTCTTGGATATTTTATGATCGAGGACAATTCTTTCGTTCACCACGAAGTGACATTTTTCCCAATTGAGCACTAAGTTGGTGTCCTCGCATCTTTTCAATACTTTTTCTAAATTGGCTAAACATGCTTCAAACGAATTTCCAAAGACTGAAAAATCGTCCATGAATATCTCCACAGATTCTTCCAAAAATTCAGAGAAGATTGCCATCATACACCGCTGAAAGGTGCCTGGGGCGTTACATAGTCCAAACGACATGCGTCGAAATGCGAATGTACCATAAGGACAGGTAAAGTTTGTCTTCTCCTGGTCTTTCGGAGCAATCATGATTTGGTTGTAGCCTGAATAGCCATCCAAGAAGTAGAAGAACTCATTTCCTGCAAGTCTATTTAACATTTGGTCAATAAAAGGCAGTGGGAAATGATCCTTCTTCGTCACCGCGTTGAGTTTCCTGTAGTCCATGCAGATTCTCCACCCCGTGATAGTGCAGGTGGGAATCAATTCGTTATTCTTGTTTGGGACTACAGTCATACCTCCTTTCTTGGGAACGCATTGCACAGGACTTACCCATTTGCTATCAGAGATGGGAAAGATAATGCCTGCGTCCAACCATTTAAGCACTTCTTTCTTAACAACTTCTTTCATTGCTGGGTTCAGCCGCCTTTGGGGCTCGATGGATCCATCTTTTCCTTCTTCTAGATGAATTTTGTGCATGCAGTATGTGGGGCTTATCCCCTTGATATCAGCCAAAGTCCATCCAACAACTCGGATGTGCTTTTTAAGAATGATTAGCAAAGCTGATTCTTGGTTAGGGGATAAAGCAGCTGAAATAATAACTGGAAGAGAGTTACCTTCTCCTAAGTAAACATACTTCAGGTGGGTTGGTAACGCTTTTAACTCGAGTTCTAGCGCTTCTTCCAGAGATGGTTTTGTTCGTTGGTTGGTCTGATTTGGTGTCAATGATTCAAAAGCAGAATGGACCACGACACAGCATTGTTCAGACTGCTGTGCGTCCAGATTTGCATTCTTTTCATCATTTTCTTCTTCAAGCAACATTCTATGGAACTCATCCTCTGCGTCGAGGTTTTGGCACGTCTCCTGTTCTCCTGATACTCCAACGCTTAAAAACGTTAAAAATCACTTCCTGATCATTAACTCTCATAGTGATTTTCCCCTTATGGACGTCGATGAGTGTACGACCCATCGACAGAAACAGGCGTCCAAGTATGATAGGGACGTCTTTGTCTGCTTCATAATCTAAGATAATGAAGTCTGCAGGGAGAATGAACTTGTCTACCTTTACCAACACATCCTTGATCCTTCCTTCAGGATGCACAACGAATCGATTCGCCAGTTATAGGGTGACTGTTGTAGGCTGCGATGCGATCCCCAATTTGTTGAACACTGACAGGGGCATGAGATTAATGCTAGCCCCTAGATCACACAACACTTTTCCTACGTAAACCCCCCCCCCCCCGATGGAACAAGGAATGGTGAAGCTCTCTGGATCTTTCATCTTTGTGGGGATGCATTCACAGACCATGTTACTACACTCTTGCGTTAGAGCTATGGTCTCATATTCACCCATTCCTTTCTTTTTAGACAGTATGTCCTTGAGAAATTTAGCATAAGTGGGCATTTGTTCCAACGCTTCCACCAGCGGGATGTTAATGTGCAACTGTTTAAGTACATCCAGGAAGCGTTTAAATAGCCTCTCATTACTTTTCTTCCTTCTTAACCGCTGTGGATAAGGAGGCGTTTGCAGCTCGACTGACACGCTTGTTAATGCATCTTTCCCTGATAAACTTCTTCGCATGTCAGCTTGTTTTTGTTGTGTTGAATGGTCAGATTCAATGGTGGGACTGGAAAGGTGAATTGTTGGTTGAGAGTTCTCTGGTTGGTTTAAGTGATTCTCAGTCTCGTTAGCTAGAGTTTTCTTCATTGGGCGGGGGAGTTCATTCATGGCTCTTCCACTTCGCAACGTCATAGCTTGACACTGTTCTTTTCCTGAACTGCTTGTACCCCTTGAGGCTTCGGTGTTGCTCGGAAGAGATCCTTTCTGTCGCGTCTTAAATTCTCCAGCGATCTGGCCAATCTGAAGCTCTAAATTCCTAATGGACGACGCCTGGGTTTGCATCAAGGCGTTGTTCTTCTGCATGTATTCCTTCAGAAGAGCTTCCATTGATGATGATGGACTAGGCGTTGGTTGATTTGGATTTTGCCTCTGATGTCCATGGGAGAATCCAGATGATCCACCCCTCTCATGTATGGGCGCACCTTGTTGCTCAGGCTGGCGGTTACCACCCTATAAGAAATTCGGATGATTTCTCTAGCCAGGGTTGTAGGTGTTAGAATACGGGTTGTTCTGTATGAAGCATACAGATTGAGGGTTCTGTGGACATACCTCATACATATGCGACTCCCCGCATCCGACGCATCTTGAGGCGTTGAGTTAATTCACTGCGTTAACTTGGCCACCGCCTCCTGTATTTGACTGATTCAGGGCCATAGTCTGCAACAGGTTAGTCATGGCGGTAACTTGAGCTTGTAACGCAGCAACACTATTATGCTCTGATGCTCCTGACGCATTGTTTTACCTGCGGCCAGCTCGGCTATATCCCTGGTCCTTCTAATCCTCATGATTTCTGGATATTCTATCGAGAATTTCCTTAGCCTCAGTATAAGTTTTATCAAGTAGTCCTCCCGCTGCGGTAGCATTTGCAGCAATCTGAGATGCCTCGGTCAAGCCATCATAGAATATCTCCATTTGTACACAGTCGGGAAAACCATTATGCGGACAGTTCCTCACCAACCTCTTAAATCTTGCCCAAGCATCGCTCAGGGTTTCTCTATCTTTTTGTTGAAAGTTGGCGATGTCTCTTCTTCTTCGAGCATTCTCCTTCAGTAGGAAGAATTTTTTCATAAACTTCTAGATCATTTGGTTCCAAGTAGTGATCTCACCTGACTCCAAAGAATATACCCACTCTCTCGCCTCATCTCTGAGGGAGAATGGTAACAGCATCAACCAAATGTCATCTGCACTTATGTTTGAGATGACGAAGGTATTACAGATTTCGATGAAGCTTTTTAGGTGAGCATGAGGGTCTTCATCGGGTGATCCCCCAAACTGACCTGCTGTTTGTAGCATCTGAAGCATGACTGGCTTCATTTCAAATCTCGAAACATGAGACGCGGGTCGCATAATTCCAGGTGAAAAATTATATAAGATTGGCGATGCGTAATCCCTGATTGTACGGTTCCGATCATGTGCCAATAAAATAGGATGAGTTTGTTGATCATTCTGCAACTGAGCTTGAAGATGTGCTTGGGCTAACTCATGGTTCATTGCTTCGTCATGCCTGTCATTAGCCCCATTATTCGCTCTCAAAGGCTGATTGGCGTTGTTTGCTTGATTTTCCATTTGCTTCTCTCAGTAAAATTGTCGCCACCTTTCAAAAGTCTTATTTCTTTTCCGAAAGGTTCTCTTGATCTCAGGGTCAGAAATGAACGCAGGTTTTCCTTTGTTCATAAACTGTCAGGTGCGTCTTCGGCTAAATGCTCTATACGGCCCAAGATTGAGATTTTCTGCATAGATCAAGAAAATATTTCAAAACCTAAATTATTAATTCAAATCCCCGGCAACGGCGCCAAAAACTTGTTGTTTGGTTTTTTTTTTTTTTTTGATTTGTTTGTTTTCTATTTTCGATTTACATTTGAGTTTCATAGCGTGTTGCACAAAAATAAATGTTATCGTTTTCTGTACAAAGATGCGTCGAGAATTACTCATGTATGATAATGATTAAGCAAGTTTTCCTATAAGAAGCCCAAGTATAAGCTCTTATAGGTTTCCTGGTGAGTCTAGGGTCGAACGCAAGGATTTGTAATAACTAGGCATTGAGAATAGATGCTTGACTATGCGGTGGACTATACAAGTAATATGTGCAAGATTTGTATGTATCTATAACTATATATAAAGAATGAATGAAATTTCCTACAACTAACAATGAAGTGGACGCGGCGATGGTTTGTCAAATGTCATTTAGTGTTAGATAGCATGCGTTGAGAATGAATGGAACCATGCGATAAAGGTAGAGTTACCGCAAGAGCTAGTTGTTACTTAAGCCTATCTAAGTATAAGTACATACCTACAAACTGAGTTTGTGAATCCATCTTTCGATGTTTCGACACCACATTAATCTTATCTCTAAGACGCATGGTAAGTTTGCGTTGGCAAAAAATGAACTACATCTCTGCACTTCATCTAGTCTTGATAAATGCTAAAGATTAATCATCTACTCTCTCAAGCTAGACAGTCATGCTTACTACACTTGTTTGTCAGACAATGCTATGCAAGCTAATGATATGCATTCATCAGGATGTAGCATACTTCATATTGCTTAAGAAAAACTAACTCTAATATCTAACTCATTTAGCATTCAAATAACATGGTGTAAGATATTTAATATGGAAATAAATGGAAGATAGTCGTCAATCAAACTTATATTAAGAAAATAAGCCATTCTCTCGAATGTCATTTACAAAACATAAGTAAAAAGTAGGAAAATGGAAAATAAACAGAAATGGAAGACGTCAAGCCGCCAATGGCAACATCTTGCTTCATGGAGGCTTGAGGTGGTTGCTATCTGATACATAAACTCCATAGGGTGAAGGTCCTCACTCACTGGGAGATGATTCTGAAAGTTATCAGAATCCTTCTCTCAGACGAGCTCGAAATGGAGGCTGGTTATGGTAGAGGAGTTGTGCAGAGCTTTCATCTCCTAAACTAGTTTTTCTCCTCTTCTTTTTCTTTGAAGCTTTGGGCTTTTTATAGGCATTGAAAAGTTGAAGCTCATGATGGCCTGACACCTTTGCATTAAATTTCCTGCCCCGCTGCGTAGACTTTTTACATTGTAGGTACATTGGTTCTGCCATGATCTGATAAAGTGTTATCCTTTTTCAATGACTTGACAGCTTTTGCTCAGGCATCCGTATTTACTCTCTCCTCAACGCATCGTATCGATGCATGGTCTCGGACGCATAGCTTCGACGCATGGGTTTCCATTTGTTCTCGCAGCAGCTTCGTCTCTAGTCCATGGGTTATTTGGGCTTCTTTTCTTCTTAATCATGTGTTAAGAACAGAAAAGCTCATAATTTTTCAGGTATTTTGTTTTGTAAATAGTGCCAACGCATGGTGATACATTTTACATAATTCAACTACCAAAATCATCCGTTTAGCTCTAAAGTTACTCTAATTAATTCAAATAGTGACTATAATAACTTGTATTTCTACAAGTTATCAGTTTCTCACCTAAGAGTGCCAAATCAAGATCCAAAATACCAAGATAAAATTGGATTTGTTCGCACTAATAAGAGAAACTAAGTCCATCAAACTTGATTATAGACAAGGCTTGCAAATGAAGAGAAACTGAAGCAAATTTTACAAATACAAAATAAATATGCTTATACAATATTACTCCGAGAAATAAACTTAAATATATAAAGGAGACTTAGAAAATATTAAACAGAGAAATAAACTTAAATATATAATGAAGACTTAGAAAATATTAAACAAACATTAAGCATATATCGAAGTCCTTCTTTAGAAGATACAACAATATATAATGTTTATACATAATTGATGCTAAATTTAATTTCACATAACTCGTAATTAAAATGCTCAAATTATATTATTATTTATCTTTGAATATCCTAAAAATATCTAACCAAACACCTCAGTTAACCATGATAAGGTTCAAAATATAAAACAATTAATCAACCTTTTGGCGATTCAAAATGTTTTATAATAATAAACATCAATATACCCATGGTAAAATATTTAATATTTCACTACAACAAAATTGGAATTTCATGACATTTTAAAAATTGTTAGAATTAAAATTCGTGATAGTTATTTTTAGTCATTATATTCCCTGTAAATGTATGAGCCTTAATGATGGTTTTTTAAAAATGTCATAATTGATCTTCTAATGGCAATAAATATTTGCCAATAATGAACAATTATTGATGACCAAGAATTATCATTGTCAAGTATACTATGATAGGTTATTATTGTCATCAATTGATTCAAATTAGGTATTTGTTGTAATGTTATAGGTATTAGTGACAGTTATAAAATGTCAAAAAATAAAATACAATAACATTCTTTTCTTGTAAAGAATATCTTAATGATGACATTTTATTGTCAAGAGTATGTGAACCATGGCAAATGTTTTATGTCAACAAATGTTCTATCACGACACATTTTTACCGTCACAGAATTTCACATTACAACACTTTTATATTGTAAATAAAATACATGTCCTGATAGTTTATTATCTCTTTGTACCCTATCATCACACATGATTTCCATAATCAACTAATCCAACTAAAACACAAAAAAAAATAGCACAAACATAAAGGACTTTTATATAGGAACAATTGCAAATATAACATTTAGGTCCAAAATATTTGCAGATATATCAAAATTTAGATCTTGCCTTCAAAGTCTATCAGTGAAGACCATATCAATAGTAAGGGTCTATCAGTGATAGACCATATATCGTTGATAGGAGTTTATCACTGATAGATTTTGTTATCTTTGCAATTTTTTAAAAATGTTATTATACACCTAATTATTATCTCTAAAAGTTCTATCTAGCGCAATTACCTTTATATATATATATACACACACACATATGTACGTACGTATGTACATACATATACAAACATACATATCTATATATACACACATACGTATATATGCATACATACGTATATATGCATACAACATATATATACATACACACACGTATATATATATATATATATATATATATATATGCACGTATGTATAATATACAAAGAGATTGACTAATAATCATTTGTAAAGATTTTATAAGAAGCTAGCTAAGTACAATCTACAAACAAGCCCGAAATAAATATACTGCAACCAAAGTTTTGTCATTAACCCTACAAAAAAAAAAAATTATAATCAAACAATTATTTTGTAGTTTCACTACTCAAATGAATTCTTACAAAACCTAGTAAGAAAACAAAAAGATCATTTTAGAGTACAACTCTACACATCAATCTTAAAAATGATAACAATATAAGAAAGTTTTGCCAATTTTAATGTCAACACAAGGTACCAAATCTTAGCCAAATTACAAAAGCTTACATATGCTTTAACGTTTCCAAACCACAAGCTACCAATTCATGTAATTTTAAACATTCTTCTCATACATCATTCCTAAAACAAATGTTAAGCACTCACTTAGGGGCAGTTTGGTTCAAGGTTTTAAAGATGTTTGGGAATAAATGATACTTGGGAATAGGATGCCTAAGAATAAGATGGTCTGGGAATCTAAGATAACTGTGTTTGGTTGTGCAAGTAATGTTATCAACTCTCGCTCTCTCTTGCTCGCTTTCTCATTATCACAGTCGCGCTCTCTCACTCTATCTCTCTCGCTCTCGCTCTGTGTGATGCGTCACTACCAAATTTATACAAAAAAAAAATGTTTTTAAAGGAGGATGAAAAAGAGAGGAAGTCAAGATAGAAAATAATGAAAACAAAATTATACCAAAAAAAAAAAAAAAAAAAAAAAAAAAAAAAAAAAAAAAAAAAAAAAAAAAAAAAAAAAAAAAAAAAAAAAAAAAAAAAAAAAAAAAAAAAAAAAAA
>QLSR01000047.1:226668-252185 GCA_031780015.1 Citrullus colocynthis
AAAAAAAAAAAAAAAAAAAAAAAAAAAAAAAAAAAAAAACTCAAAAATCATGTCATGGTTCATACCCTAAATTTCAAACATGCATGTTTAAAATACATTCTCAAGTGTTTAATTTAAAAATAACTTACTCAACATATGTATACTATATATTAATTTAATGAGTAAAATCAACAGCTTTATCGACTAAAATTTTCAAATTAACAAATAGACTTTCTTAAATTATGACAAAATATAATTGTTTACAACAGCAAAAAAAAATCATATAATAAAACATTAACATTGTAATAGAGATAATAAATGTCAAAATTTTTTAACTAAATGATTTTTACGATAATATAAATTGGAGTGATATCATTGATTTAAGGCATTGAGTTTTTCCCTCTTTTATCTCTTGGCCTTCTCAATGAAAACAAAAGCAAGCTCTCTATATTTTTTTTTTTTTTTTTTGTGATACTAAAGAAATTTTCACTTATTTTATTCTATTTGACTTAGTCGATCTTAACTTTAAATCCAACTTTGTTTAGTCAAGTGAATCGAAAGACTTTTCTAATTTGAATACAATTTTTAGTGTTATTACTCAGAATTGTTTGACTTTTTAATTTATCTGTGAATCTTTCTTTTTCTCAAACAGAATAAATACATACACTGGAAAGTACATTATTTATTTTTTTCCATTAAATTATTTTATTATTGTTCTTTTTTAATTAACCCAAGATCCAATTAAATCCTAACTTGGAGTTCACCAACATTGTGTCAGCTTCACGTGGCCCCAAATATTGAAAAAAAAAATTATTTATATGGCCTCTCATTCAACCGAAAATATAATATACATTTTCTTTTTCAATTTTCTATGATAAGGCAATAAAATATGAAAATGAGTGTCGTTCAATCTTCAATGTTTGGACATTAAATTAAAGATAAAATCATATACACATTTTAAGTTGTATAAATATCTTTATAATTTTGTAATTGAGATATACACAAAAAACAAAAAAGAAAAAAAAAATTGAGAGACAAAATCAAGTTGTCTAACAACTGTCCTCGTGGTATGTTTCAATTCTTTTTTAATGGTAAAGTTGACAGAATAAAGTGTAATTGTTTACTAACAATCTTGTTATGGGGTGTCTCATTTTTAATAATATATTTTTTATTTTTTATAAGGAAAAAAGCATGCACATGGTTATTATTTATTAGGTAACAAAATGAATTATGTTATAAAATTAAAGAGCAAAACGAGACGTGGCGAGAATACGAATATCAAGATATTATAATATTAAAATAATAAATAAAGCAAAATAATCAAAATTATGAAATTATGAAAATAGAAATAATGGAAATAAGAAAAGTATACAAAATTCTTCCTTTATTTATGCGTGTTTTACAAAATCCACAAATGACCACTTCTTTATAGGAATTTTGGCAATTAGGATGTGGCACACTTGGACGTTAAATATGTCATAAATTAAAAAAAAAATGTGTTTTTAAAATATTCAAAATCATTATTTCATTAATTATCTTTTATTTAATTACATGTTTTTGCCTATAAACTTTTTTTAATTGTTATATTTCTAATCTTTAAAATTTTTCAATAAGTTACAACTACGAGTCCTAATATGTTTCTAAACTTAAAAAGATATATATAATAGATCCTTAGCATTCAAACTTATATCTAATAGGTCATTGCATTCAAACTTATATCTAATAGGTTATTGAATAATCAACGGTTATTTAAAAAAAAAAAATGATTTATTGACATAAACTTTCAATTTTGTCAATATGGGCATAATTCAACCGTCATAAAGTTAATTTGGACTATTGACCTTGAGGTCAAAAATTTGGTTCCTCCACCGTACATATTGTCGAAAAGAAAAAATATTAAAAAAAAAACCTTTCAATTTAGTGTCCATAGATTTGTGAGTTTTAAAAATGTCGAATAAGTCAAAAATCTATTTCACATAAAATTGAAAATTTAAATACTTATTAGGTACAAAATCAATAATTGATGGATTTAAAAATTTTTGAAATTAGAGAACCTATTATAAATATAAAGTTGTTTAGATATTTTTAAAGTTAATCAGCCTATTTGATACAAATTTAAAAGTTCAACACTTAAACGGTAATATAACATCTTTTTATATTTAGTATTTGTATTATAAATTTAAGATTTATGCAAAGTACTGGACTAAAATTGGACTATGCTATTGGTAATAACATAATGAATCTAAAAATAGAGAGGGGAAAAGGAAGTTGGGTCAAAGCCAACACTCGACCTCATCCTCAACCTCAATCTTTGAGTTCAACCTCTGTCTCATCTTCCAGTGCCGACCCTCAACCTCATCCTGTAAGGTTGAGGAGCATAACCATCATATAGGACATGTCTAACACTCCTTCAATCCAATCAAATCACATATTATTTTATCAAATTAGGAGATAACTTATTCATGCAGGAAATAGAAGTCTCAAGTCAACCACTATTAGAAATACATCATTATAACTCCCAAAGATGTAACTTGAGTTCTACTCTAAAACTTCCTAACTTCCAATTTTATTTCAATTTTTGACTTAAGCATTGGAGTCTATAGCAAGTATCACACTAGTGTGCAAATTTTCTCTTTTATAATCCACGTTACGTTCTTTCCTCATTTCAAACAAATTTACTGTGGTGCCACGTGAAGGTTCGATGCGTTTTCTCCTTTCAGATTTTGGCATCAAGACCCTAGAATTGAACAAATCTCAAAATACAACAACACTCAGTTTGTTTTTTTTTTAAAAAAAAAAAAGAAAAAAAAAGAAAAAAAAGAGACATAAACACATTGTATTTCAAATATCCATATTAACATGACATTTTTCTAAAAAAAAAAAAACTATATAATTTAAAAGGAGGTATTTTAATGTTTCAGAAAATTATAATAAAAAAAAGAAATTATTTGAAGGAAAGAAAAATTGACCGAAGAAAATTGGAAAAAGAATGAAGATTTAAGCAGATCCCGTAGCCGCCGGTGCATCAAAACGGAGAGTTTTGACCGGCGATTGAACAAGTCCTTTGCTTTATTTTTCATTTAATAATTTTTTAGAAAAAGAAGTGTCGTTCTCTGCTTATTTTTTGTTTTTATAAACAAATAGGTAATTAGAATCCAGTCTTTGAATGTTTCAAATTTTTTATTTTTTTTCTTTTTTCTTTTTAATAATTTCTGTTTCCTTTCTATTTAAATTAAACTATTTTCTTTTTTTCGGCCTGATGACTGATTTAACATTTCTTAGTTGATCCATGTACAATGAATTAGTTTCTATCATGTCTTTGGTTTTTGCTTTATAGAGAGAAGAAAAAATGAAATTACACAAAGTTAAAAATGAAAAATGAAAGACCTCTTTGGTAATTATTTGGTAATTATTTAGTATTTTGTTTTTGATTTTTTGTTTTTGATTTTTAAATTTTTAAAAACAAAAGTGATACATGTTTGGTTTTTGTTTTTGTTTTTTGTTTTTTTTTTATAAAATAAAAAAATCAAAATACATGTGGTAATTGTTTTTGGTTTTTCTGGGTTTTAAAAGTAATATCATGTTTGATAATTGGGCTTCTGTTTATGTATTTAAAAATTCAAAACAAGTTTTATGACCATTTTGTTTTTTATTTTTTAAATAATATAAACTTATTTTACAATAAATATCTTATTTATATCTTATTTAATATATACACGAGTTGTTTTTAAATATAGCAAAATGAGACAAATTATTTATAAATATAGTAAAACCCCACTAACTATCCAATGATATATCGTAATAGATGATAGTAGTTTATTTGTATTTATCACTATATTTATAAAAATTTCTAACAATTTTTCAATTTAAAACAATTATCCTATATACAATTGTAAAATTATAGCTTTATTTTAATTTTCTTTTAATGGATATGGATAGAATAATATTAATATAACATTGATTATTCGATTTAATTTTCTTTTAATGCATATGGATAGAATAATATTAATATAACATTGATTAATCACAAATCGAATGAAAAAGAAATAAAATAAACATATTGACAAAAAAAGAAAAAAAAAACAGTTTCATTTTTTAAAACAAATTACAAGATAATAAGAAAACGAAGAAAATCATTAATCTTAACCAAATTAATTACATTATTTTTATAAGACAATTTTGTTATTCTATGGTGGTGGTCAATGTGTCATGAACATACAAAAAGAATATACTTTTATGTTTTTATTTTATTTTAGTCGCTAGAATTTCAAGTTTTCAAACATGATATAATCTTATAGTCAATTTTCTGTTATTGTAGCTAATAACCTAACAGAAAGCAAATTAAAAGTTTTCTTTTATTATTTTATAAGTTGATGCATGTGCTATAAATTGATTAATTTTAGACTAGGTTGAATAATAAATTTAGTTATATAATTTGAAAATTTGGAACATATAGTTTATATTTAGGTTCAATCTTTCAAATGTTTGAAATTATTTTTAAAAATTTAAGATGTTGTTGTTAAGATAAAAAATAATAATTAATGTGAAAATGAAGTATAAAACAATAAAATATTTTTTGCATTATTTGACATTCAATTTCATATAAATAAGTGGAAATATTTCAATAATCCTTTGTTCGAAAGAAGTTTGTCAATTTTAAATCGAATTTTTTTAATGTGTTAAAAAAACATTTTCGTTTATAGTACATTGTAATAAATCCATGTCCTTGGAGTATTACGTAGTAATTTATTAAAATCTTGTAACAAATAAACTTCATGGGTAATAAATTGTTACATTTATGGATAAATTTGCATCTAACAACCCAATCTTTCTAATATTTACTAACAAAACGTTACTACATGCATGCATAAACTTGAAATTTAACTTTTTGTAACTTAAATAAAAGAATCAATTTTTATTTAAAATAAAGAATTTCCGCAAACTAAGAATTGAAAATGCATAAACCCTTTATTCAAGGTATCCCTATACATAAGTTTTAAAATTAGAGAAAAACCATTAAGACTCAACAACCGACTTAAAAAAAAAAAAAAACTAAAACGTGAAAGCATGGAAAACATATGAAGAGGTGTCAGTCTAATCCCATAGGTGAAGGGAATTGAATCTCGGCGGAAGTGTGTGATTACGTTCTTTTATTTATTAAAAGAATTAAAAATACAAAAAGTAAAGAAAAGGTTAAGCATCATACCTTTGTCAATCTATAATTCTCGAACCGACAGTCTTCTGCTTGTAGTCTTCCTTTTCCAAGAGATCTTCTCGAACCGATATGACTCTGGCAAGAAACCACTTCTTTGAAAGAATGGGAAGAAGACTCCCAAGGACCCTATTTATATACATGTTACTTTCTGTAGATATTTTAAATCAAATATTTAATACAAATATTTAATATATCAACACACGTTAAATAACTTATAAAATTATTATGCATTAAAACCCTATAATATAACATTTATAATATACTAAGATGCATGAACATGCTTGACCTATGGTGGGATTTTAATCTAAATGATATACTTTATACAACATTCAATTTAATTTAAAACATACGTCACAAGTATAATTAAATTAAATAAAGCAAAATTGACCGACATATTTGGCATATCCTAGATATTTGGCATATCCTAGAAATTAAAGAAAAAAAATTAAAATTACAATAATTTGACTTTTCAAGACATATCTTGGTCTTCAATTTCTTCTTTGATCATCAAAATTTAGGGTTTGAAACACCTAAATTTAATTCTTTGATATTTCAGGCGCACATGCTTTCATGAAATCTACCAGATGCTTTGATGACACACAAAAAATGACGTACAGCAGAATTTTCAACTTTGAAAAAATTTCAGATTTTCCAGATTTCAATATTTTGGGAAAACCAACCTTTTTTCAAGAACTTACAGCACTTTTACATCAAAAAGATTACAAACAAATCCTAACCCTTGAGAGTTTTACAATTGATCTAATCAAAACTTTAAAATTTAATGCCAAATATGTCTAGACAATCAATTTTGCAAACGTTCACAAATCTCATATATGAACAATCAAAACACCCACCATAAAAGATTTTTAATTCAAATCAAGAATCAAAGATTGTCTCTGATACCAATTGAAGTGAATTGAATCCCAGCGGAAGCGTGTAACTGTGTTCTTTGATTTATTGAAAGAATTAAAAATACAAAAAGTAAAGAAAAGGATAAGCATCATACCTTTGCCAATCTATAATTCTCGAATCGATAGTCTTCTCTTTATAGTCTTCCTTTTACAGTCTTCCTTTTACGACTCTGGCGAGGATTCGGTTTGTGGGAACATCTATTCTCTTAAAGGGTGTGTTCTATGAAGGCTCTAATGGCCCTATTTATAGAACTCTATGGATTACTCCTAATCTTATTATGATAAATGCTCTACACAGATTTTAAATCAAATAATTAATAATATCCGATATTAATAAATATTTATCCAAATAATATCTCATATTGATTTAAAATATTTAAATCTGATTTAAATATTTATTTTCTGCAGAATCTTTGATTTTGATTTCATCCAAATTAAATAATTGATTATTTAAATCCAATTCAAATCAATTAATTAATTCTCCCTCTATTTATTTTCTGCAAAATCTTTAATTTGGATCTCATCCAAATTAAATAATTAATTATTTGAATTCAATTCAAATTAATTAATTAATTTTGTCTCTATTTATTTATTTAGATTTTATCCAAATAAATAATTAATTATTTAAATCATATTCAAATAAAGTAATAATTTGAATCACATTCAAATAAATTTTATAATAAATCATGCAATTAATTGTATCCAACACAATTAATCGAACATTTCAAATTTTTATTTCAATATAGTTGATCCTTGTTGATCCATAGTGAGCTAACAAAGGGGACCTTCTGGACCTACAGATCAGAAGCTCCAACGATTATGAGATTAATCGGCTAAACTCATTAACCACATTTATCAATATTTATTAATTGTGAGTACGCTTCACTAAAAACCCACAGCTGCACTTTTCTCATTGCAAATATATTTTTGTGTCCATGGATATAGACCAATAATAACAAATTAGTCCTTCACATGTTCGTAACACTAGCTGGGTCAAATTACCATTTTACCCCTAGGTTACTTCTAAATCCTTAAGTACCAGTGCTCCTCTAATAAACAACATTTTATGGTCTCCAACCATTAAACAGAAACCCCGCTCGGGCCAGTGAGAAGGTAGGGCCCTTTGTTCAAGTCCTAGAAACACCACTTAAAGGAACACTTATCTACTTACCCTAAAAATGGGAATGAGTGAATTTCATCTTGTATAATTATGTCCCCAGCTCCCCACTTGGTCTTTTCCCCAAGATGGTAGGGATATTGAGTCAGCAAACAACCACTCTCACCCATACAAATCAAAGGACAATCCCTCGTGGACAGGAGTTCATAATATACTCAAGATTAAGACTAAGTTGCCTAGGTCATCCTATTGAAAGAGAAACATAACTAGTCAACGGAGTTACATCTAGCGATTAATATTTCTTGGTCCGGTCTTATGCAAACTCATTACATAGGATACCCTCCCTCGCATGTCACCTACACGAACGTGTTAGATCATTGTGTTTGTATCAAATACAAAATGGGTCGTATCCATAGTGTCACTAGGATAAGGTACCCAACCTTATCCCTATACTATAGACCCTTTAGACTGTATCTTGAACATGGATCTCCATAAGTCCCCACATACAATTCAAGACTCATAAAACAACCTAGGATGTTAGTTTATTGGATTTAGGGTTATTAAGACAAAACAAACAAAAACAATCAATAACGACTATTAAAGTCACACATCAATAACTTTTTAATAATGATTTAATTATAGTTAAATAATTACTTTTACAATCTACAAGTTTGAGGGCATAAAACCCAACAATAGGCACAGTCACAGATTCTTCTCATCATTCGCCGGTCAATCATTGCCTTTACCTGAAAAACAAATCAGAGGAAAGGATGAGTACATAATGCCCAGTAAATGACCCACTACTGGGTCCACTAGGTAATCTTGTTAACCTTCATATCCAAGACAAATGTACAAATTATAAAATGGGCAAAAGTAGTGAACCCGAAGGCCCACATATCATGGCAATAGTGGTATTCCCAAAGGAACACAAATCATACTAGTCATGTTAATTCCAAAAGGAATACAAATCATGGCAGTTATGGTGATCCCAAAGGAACAAAAATCATGGCATCAGATGTACATGTTGAGATCAGAACCCTAAATCTTGTGGGTCTCCTAGTTTGTAATTTATGTAAATACAAATTATTTATTTAATAAAATTTGAGGTATTTTATTCGACATTTAAATTGCATTTTACTCAATCCAATAAACTAAGATCTGAGATTATTATATGTAACTTGAATAGTATGTAGTAGACATACAAGTGGATCTTGTTTAAGTAATAACCTAAAAGGTTTATAGTATATGGATAAGGTTGGATATCTTACCTGGTGACACTGTGGATATGACTGATTCTAAAATTGGTACAAGAGTTGTGAGTGTTACAAACGATACGATCCAAATCGTTCATATGAAAACATGTGAGTGTGGGTATCTTGTATAAAGAGTTTGTATAAGACTAAACCTCAAGTAGTTTGTTAGACAATCAAGAAAAAATACAATTGATCAAGCAATTAAATCAAAAAAGAAACTCATAGACAACAATATGAATTACATTAAGATAAAACTCCCAAAAATACAATGTTCCAATCCTCTGAACTAGAAACCTAGTCTTACCTTCCCATGATGATGATGAAGAAGATAAAATTTGGCATGTCTCTAATGATTACATAGAGAAAAATGGACAAAAATACAAATGGAAGAGGTAAGAAATGGGGAAAAAACAGCTGGGAGCCGAATGGGGAAGAATGAGGAAGAAGGAGATCTCTTTTTTGCCCTAAAAATGACAAAAAATATGTAGAAAATGCACTGACGTCGCGACGTTTACCCTACCTTGGCCGTATGTGGTTGTTTTGCTTTTTTTTTTTTTTTTTTTTTTTTTGCTTACTAAATGCTCCATTTAAGCCTGTAACGACCAAACTTTTCTAATATTTTCTAATAAGAAATTACTATATGCATGCATAAACTTGAAATACGACTTTTGTGTCAAAGTGAAATGAACATAATTTATTTAAAATAAATAAACTGATTCAAATAGGTCAAAATATAAATGGTTTTCATGGAGTCCCCAAAAAACATATGTTTAAAATAAGTCGAGCAAAACATTCTAAGATTTTAAACTTTTAACTACTATAACCTAGAAAATGAAAAACACGAGAAAATGTATGTGGCGACGATTGGTCCCATTGGCGCGATCACAGATTCTTTTGGTCATTCACCTATCTGTCCCTATCTTTATCTAGAAAATGTAACATAGGAAAATATAAGGATACTCAGTAAGTGACCCACTACCCTCACTGGACCAACTAGGTGAATCTGCTATTTTCCCTATCAGAGGCACATATGTACATAACATAAGCATAAGCATAAGCATAATCATAAGTATAAGTAGTAATCCAAAGAAACATGTAGTCATAGGTATAAGTAGTGAACTCGAAGGTTCACAAACAAAAAATATACACACTCGATAGGATAAATAACACACACATTTAATCTAACATGCACCCATCAACCAAAAGCCTTCATATCACGATCATATCATCAAACCCATCATAATAAGCATCCATACTGTCTTAAGTCATGTTTATGCCCATAAAGCTCATATGTCACACCCCGTCTCGAACTACCTTCCCGTAGCTCGAGACTGAGTGTGAGGACAGCAGTCATCGACCCCGTTGTCGACTCCCACTGTCGAACTTACTTTAGTCTTCTTCTTAGCCACACTTCTCAGGAAAAAGAATTCATTAGTTTGACAAACCTCGATTTCGACTGGCAACGAGAACTGTCATGCTACCTGGAAAATGGAAAATATATAAAAGGATAAGCTAAAATCCCAATGAGTGACAAATTTTGTAAAACTATCTTTAGTTCTTTCAAAAGCAGGCATGTTATCATCATTATATCATAAAATACTTAATTCAAATCATCAATTCTATAAAATTATACTTTTCAATTTCTTAATCAAATCACATAAATACATTCCAGAACAGTTGTACATGAAATCAGTTTGTTCTTAACAAATTTTTCCTTAGTTGAGGCAGAGCAAGGCTCAACGTTCTCAACGTCAAAAACATCCTTAGTTGGGATGGAGCAAGACTCAACACACCCAACGTCGAAATCATTCCTGGCTCGATGCATAGCAGAACTTGACGCACCAGCAATATCAACCTCTATATGCACATAGGAATATGGCGGGTTGCCCAAGTACCTTCGCTACCTTAGTACTAGGTCCCGGAAAAACTCACATGCCTTCTCATGTCCCTCAGCATTGAGCCTCCTCTAAAATACTTTAGAAATCAACATTTCACATAATTAGTTCATATGAAACCTTTCAGGAAATATAAGATATTTCTCGATAAACTACATTTCACAACATGCTTTTCAACATCTTAAAGAAAACATATATAACTTGCCTTGTGAACAATATATTCAAGCATCATGCTTTTCAAATAAACACTTTTTCATCAAATCACAGCTCATAATAAAATCAGAACAACATTTTCAATAAACCATTTTCAAAGAAAGATAGGTATCACTCACAAAATCATTTAAGGATAGTTTCTCCTCTTTCCCGCTATTTCCTCTTTCCCACTATTTCCTCTTTCCCGAGCTTCTTGGACGCAGCGTCCTAACTCTGGAACACAAGGTTTTATATTCCTCTGGCAGCTCGGTTGGTCGCAATCCTGCCCTTGGACGCAAGGTTGATAACTATCGCGAGGTGCAGCCCAGCTCTTCCTTACTTCTCTTTTTGGATGCGTCGACCTTTCTTGGACCCTTGAGACTTAAACACAAGGCTGCCCCTTTTAGACGCAAGACAACTTCTTTAACACAAGATATAGCTAAGTTGTCAAGAATATCTTCTCTCTTGACCGCAAACTTCTATTACAGATGTAAAGATTCCTCCTTTCTGCCTTTTCTCTCTCATTTCTCTCAAGAATTCTTACTTCAGCATCATCAGTCGCTCCTTTTTCCTCAAGGTCCTATTTATAGCTTTGGAGTAGAGGGCTGGTCATACTCCTCCCTTTTTGCCATTTGCTTGCCACATGTCAAGCTGCATGCTTAACCAATCATGCATTTATCCAAGCGTCACCTTGCATGAAATAGTTAACATGCCTTCTAACACCTCTACTTATAAGGTGTCAAGTCTATATGAAGCCACCTAGCCTTTATAAACTTATCTTATACGTCCAACATATTTCAATATACAAACTATTCATTCAATCATACTGCCGCTGTGCGTCCACTGAATTTCTTTTAAGGTTTTAGCTTCATTACTTATTTCCTTTACTTTCCGCCATAATACCTTTGAAACCGTTTCTCCAAAGTATACTAGTAGGCGTCAATGTCCCAAACGCACACTACTATGCGTTTGCACCTTACCGCATTATACCATTCGTTTGTACCTTACCGCATCATATCATGCGTCCAACTTTCTTCCCTTATGTCAAGTCTTTAACTCCAAATCCTTTTCTTGTGTGATCACACATCTGACGATGTGATTTACCCTTGTTAACCAAATCCAACTCAAGACCACAGTTTAAACGTTTGTACTCAGTTTGCTAAAGTATTCCTTCCCCGGTTCCTCCTTATGCATTTAACCCTCCTTTCCGAGACTTAAATCTCTTTCCAATACTCCATGACATAACTTCACTCCTTTTGCTTATGCGTCTTACCTTCGCCAATGCTTATAATTTCTTCATAAGTACCACCTATGCGTTTTACTTCTTTCCCTTTAAGTTCTTGGGTTACATCCTATGCGTTTACCTAAAATCAAAGGTATATTTCCATTTACCATGGAATTGAGCTCCTCAACACATAGCTGGTAGCCACCTTCAATGCATAGCAACCCTTCAATCATAGTTACCTTAAACACTAAATGTCCTTGTCTTTGGGAATAGACTTCTTTATCAACACCAAAATCCTTACGAACGCATAATAAACGTTCAACGCATGCTGCTCACGCCCTAAGGTTCTTTGGTTTTTCTTTTCTTTCTAGCTTAACACCCTCCAAAACTAATCCCATAACTTGTTAATTTCCAAGACTAAGTGTGAGCCATGCGTTTCCTCTTTTTCCTAATTCTTGTTTCCTTTTCAAAATTCAATATCAAATTCCCTCCAAATTAAAGTACCACGCTTTAACGCTTTACCATCTATGCATTAACCTGACTATGCTCCAAAAATACATCTAATTTTTTAACTAATTCCCAAACTATGCCTTCAATTCTTCATTCTCACTCTTAGTGGAATATCCATTCTTTTCCTAATATTATGCGTTCAACTAATCTTACTTCGTTTCTTACTTATTTTCTTACTAGCCATCTTAAGAATTCTGAGTTAAGGTCTTACATCATAGGCATCCAACACACCCATAACAGTTCACAAGTATATGAGATTAGCATGATAATCCAATCAATCAATGACATGCTTTCAACGTATACATTCATCTTATCATAAATAACTTGGTTAGGGCACCAGCTAGTAAGTGAATCGGTAGTAAACCACTTAGCTTGAATTAAGTTTAAAATAATGTAATCAAGAAAAGCAATGTTCAACAAAACCCCAAACTAGAACTTACAAATAAATCAAATTTTAAACCCAAAATGTTAGGACCTAATTCCATTCTCGAAATTCTCCAAAAAATTCCAAAAAAAACACTAAATAACCTTACCAAAGTGCAGATTAGTTCAAAACCACCTCAGCTCCTCCAAAACAATAAGATCCTTTGCTAGACAGTAGCTCTTGTTAACTCGAAACTTTGTCCTAACACTCAAATCATATTGGGTATCAACAAAGGAACCAAAAGTTCATGGGTAGTGAAAATATTTAAAAAATCTCACCAAAACCTACTGAAACCACTCCCAAAATTCGCTGGGCAGCACGTTGAGATTTCAAAATTCTTCCCAACCTTCAATTTATCAAATTAAATCATGATGAACCTCAAAGAAAACTTACCCAAACTAGAGATCCTGGAGACCACCGACACCAACAGTGACGACAGCAAGTAGAGGAGTGTAGAATCCGAGAGACTGACGAAACCTAGAGAGAGAAAGGATCGGGCAGTGGCTAGGTCTATGGGGGTCAGGCGGCAGTAGATGCAATAGTCTGCTGCTGGTAAAAGCACCTTTTGGTGTTGCTCCTAAAAGACACAATCAATCAAATAATATTTATGATCTCGAACTACTACTTACACTACGATGGCATAGCATACGTGGCAAGTCCTAGTCGAACCACAAGGAAGCGCAGAAGATTAGTTCACCAAAGCTAGTTTTTAATTAAAGCGGTAAATGGGCAGGAGAGGGGATTGGTGTGGAATTGAGAAAATAGAAGTGCATAAAAGTAAATATGGAAATGCAAACAATAGGGGCATTTTAACTTCGAGGATCGGGATGAACAATTGTAATTTCATTTATTGATTTATGGAAACGTAATCTTTCTTGCCTATGCCTAGCCTAATTGATTGGAAAAGCCAACTAATTATCCTAATTACATAATTAGCCAATTAAATAAGATGAAACACTTCCTAATCTAAGTGGTCTAGTCGCATTAATCTTTAGAGATTATGCTAGGATGAACAATTAACTTCCAACATCTAGTTAATTACTAAATACGGTTTCCTCTAGGTCGGTTAAAGCATTACTCATTAGTAGTCAACACACATCCAAGCAAGTTAATCTAACCAGTTTGCTTCTTGAAGGTTAACCCCCTAATTACATCTCACATATTATTAGTTAATCCTTAAGCATTCAACCATACAATTTCAAGTAGTTTGTCAGACAATCAAGAGAAAATATATTTGCAAAGCATTAAATTCAAAGAAGAAACCTATAGACAAAATATGAATACATTAAGATACGTCCAATCCCCTAAACTAGAAACCCCAAACCTTACCTTCCCATGGCGATGGAGAAGACAGGATCCGACATCGTCTCTACGATTACATGGAGAAGAATGGAGAAAAATCACAAATGGAAAAGGTAAGAAAAGGGGGAATTTCAGCTAGATGTGAAATGGGGAAGAAGGTGTGAAGATGATCCTCGGATTCTCCTAAAAAAGCTCGAGAAATAACGTTATAATGCTAGAAAATGTGATAGCTTTTCGGCGCAGAGGGGTAGCGTCGCAAAGCTTCTACGCTCAAGCTAGAAGAAATCAAAGTGTTGTTCACACCACATGCGTGCGTGTGTGGTTCTCGCTTCCGTCAAATTCGTAGCATCGCGGCATTTGCCCAAAGTGTTGCCTTACGTCGCAACGCTTGCCCTGCTTGGCAAATTGTATTCGTTTAGCTTTTTTTTCTTTACTAACTACTCCATTTAAGCTCGGATTGCATCCAAACCATCTTGAGGACTCCTCATGCTTGATAACCTGTCTATACATTAGAATAAATGTTAACTAACCTAGAACTAGCATGATTTAGACCGAGGAAAATAACACATTTTGATTGCTATCAAACTCCCAACCTAAACCTTGCTAGTCCTCAAGGAAGAGAACCTACAAAACATACTAGCAAACAACTGATAATTCACATGCTAACTTGACCAAACCCTGGTGCTAAATATGCTACAAAGCTTGAAAATGAGAAAATTGCATGTCGATGAGGTTTTTTTTCTTGAAGGAAAAAAAAAACTCATTAAATGCTCTTTTACATGTGTGTGTGCATGAAACGAACCTAAGGAAACTCTAGAGACCCGGGATGACCTTCTGGCATCCTCTATTCAACTTCTCCTACTTTTGGCTTAGATACCGGTCATTAAGCTTAGTTAACTAATTGGGAGGGTTTACGACTAGGGTGCCTAAAACACATGCAATGGGAAATTAAAATACATTCCTTTTACTTAAGGGCTATTAGCTTTAAAATTCAATTGCAGGGACTCACCCACTCTATTCTCGTGGGCGTTCTACTTGATCACATCGGAGCTAACTCTTTTTAACCTATTCATGCACTCACGCATCTCTTTTCTTTTATTCTTTTCTTTTCTTTTTCTTTTCCTTTTCTCTTTTTCTCTCTTTCTTTCTTTTTCTTCTTTTCTTTTCCTCTCTCTCTCTCTCTCTACTCATTTATTCACTTAGGCTTGACATACTTTTTATTTCTTCTAGTCTCACATTACCCTCTTTCAAGCAAGCAAACTCTCTAACCAATGGGGCCATTTGAGGTGACAACACACTTTGGACACGATAAACGCTTTCTAAGCCCTAAGAGTTAAAAACAAAGGTTGGCTAGTGCTCAAAGAAAGCAAGGAAAAAAAGATTAAAATGCTTATCTAATGCTAATTTTAGTAAAGACAAACAAAGGAGCATGTAAGCACTTCCTAGCTCGTCCTAATCAAGTAAGCATGTGGAATTACCTATGTAACTAGCATGCTAGAAAAACAGGCATAGTCTAGATGCATCAGCCCTAAACATAAGTAAGCAAACAAGCAACACACATGCACCCTGCCCCCAACCTAAATAATGCATTAATCCTAATGCATGCAACAAAAATCAAGGACAAATTGAAAAAAGGAAACAAAAAACCTTCCTTGAAATTAAAGCTCATAAGAGCAGGTCGCTAAGGGTGCTTTCCAAAGAAAATGATGTTATGGCTAAAAGAGAGAAAAAAGTAAATGGAATCACGTGCAAGGAAAATCAAAATCGGGTTCCAAAAGGGAAAATAGACTATAAAAGAAGTTAACCTAAACTACCCTACAAAAGAGAGAAAAAAAACCTAACTACTCTAGGGGACTACCATCTGTGCCGAGGGCTACTCCTCGTCCGTCTCAAATGAGTTACCCAAGATAGGTCTGTTAGAGACCTCCATCCTATCCATGATGATATGGAGGCAATTAATGTGACACTACATGATCATTCTCATCCTTCGGATCTCTCTGGAGTTCTTATGCACTAAGAACTGTGCCTGCATGATGTCCTCTCTCAAGTGACCTATCTGGGCCACAAGGGACTTTCCCCTAGCCTCTGTTGGCGCCTCCTCAACGCCCTCATCTCCTAATAGCTCCTCTTCCTCCTCAGCCTCCTCTAGCAAGTTTCTATGAGGAACTGGAGCATGCGCTTGGTCTTTAAACCTAATAAAGACCGAGAAGCTGGACTACAGGGAATCGGCGGTGAAATTTTGTGTTATATATGGTAATTTTTGTGATATTTGAATTATACACAGAACTTCCCTATTTGTAAAAAAAAAAAAAAAAAAAAAAAAGGTAGGTTTCTAATACCACTCCTCCTTCATTAATTGATACTTTGAAAGATGTCAACTCTCTCTTCTCCTGCCCACCTATCTTTACCCCAGCAAACCGACAGAGCTCGGTCATCAAGGGCGCATGCCTAAGACCACTAGTGGTGAAACCACGATGTGCATGGCAGATAGAGTGAAAGATCACCTTGCTCATGTCCACTGAGAACTCTATACCCAAGGCATAGAGCAAGATAGCCCTATCCTTGGTCACATCAAATCGTGGAGTAACGGGCATAAGCCTAACATACAAAAACATATGACAAAGCTTATACTTTGGCTTACGGGAAGTCTCTCTGAACCTAACAGGGATTCCTTGTGACACCACCCACCTACCCTTGTTCCCACTGAGAGTCTGAAAGACCTGATTCAGGTTCACCCCATTACAATAGTGAACATACTTGTCTCTATGCAATGTAGGAAGGTGGAAAAAACGGTTAATGACCTCGAGTTGCAAAGAAACTGAGCGCCCGTGAGACTTGTGGAAACAAGTCACTATGAGGAGCTAGGAGATGTGCAGAATCTGCAAGAGTCGTTTTAAGGAATAGATTTCATCAAAGGTATTATTAAACACAATTGCTTGACTCTTTAAGTAATTAACACAACATCTAGATCTAAAAGTTTTATTTTGTTTTTCGGATTGAATCTTTCAAAAGCAATCTTTTCTTTTACTTAAGCACTAATTACTAATTTTTTTAAACTAGGTGATTAAGCGAAGAATTAAGAACCTTCATCAACAATCTCTACCGTTATCCAACTACTTTATGTGTTTTCAAACGATAGTCTAACATGCATGATCTAATTTACATACTTTCTCAAGCAAAATTTAAATCATAGAATCATTCAAATGTAGATCAAACATTCAAAAGCATTAAGAACGGTCATGTTAGAAAGCATAAATGCAAATTAACATTCAAAAAGCAAAGTGTTCAACAATTTAAACCTAAGAATCGTCTACCCTTAAAACTAAGAGAAATTTAGGCAAACATGGCTTCCATAAACAAAATCCACATTAGAACAACAAAATACAACAAATAAACCAAGGATACAAAAAAAGGGAAGAAAAGTTATCCAGCTTCCAAGCTCGTCTTGGGGATGGATTTGGCCTTCCAACGATCCTCGAACATTCCAACATCATGGAATTTTCATATCTTGCACTAAATTCTCACTCTAGGTCTCCGATTCTCCAAAATCTTGACGTAGAAGTTGGCTGAGAACCTCCCAATTTATAGAAAATCATATGCTTGCTCAACAAGAACTTTCCAAAATTGTAGATTTTTTTATTTTTGGAGATGCAGCATAGCTACACTCTAAGAGAGCGTAGCTACACTCTAGGAATTTTTGCTGCAGCATCACTGCACTCTCAGAGAACGTAGCGATACTCTAGGATTTTATGTCGTAGCATAGTTGCACTCTCAGAGAGCAGAGCTACGCTCCCCTACTGTCCCAAATTATGAGTTTTTGGGTTTGGAGCGTAGCTATGCTCTGCGGTATGTTGCCCTGTTTTTAGGGTTTTTCCATCTTTTCTTCTATTTTACGTCTGGTATTGGCTCGGTTTGGTTCTTTAACTTCTAAATCTTATTTTCTTCATTATCACCTGAAAACAACTAGCAAACACATTAAATCGAATGAAAACATCCATAAATCAAAGGCAAATAAAGCACTTTTTATATGTTTTTCACCAGGCCCCGTTCAAGAATAAGCTGTAGGGTTGAAATCCTCATGCAGCAGAAGATTTTCAAAGAACCAAACACTGTATTTTAATTTAGATAAAAAACCAGTACATTTAGCAAATAAATAATGTTATAGAGACATTCTACTAAAACATAAGCTAAGAATGCTATGAAAAATTAAATATTCTAAATCCATATAAAATTCTAGAGAAGAAAGGGCTATACTTTTGTTGTGACTCCAAGGGGATTTTCACCAATTCCTTTGGGAAAATATTTCTTCTTTGCACAATTTCTGCAAATTGTGCAGGAACACCACCACTTGGACTCACTAGTAATCTCATTTAGGAAAGATGAGGCAGGATGGTAGGATCCTAATTTGTTTTTGGGAAATTCTACAAAGAGTGATTGGAAGAGATGAGAGAACCTCTCTTGGAAACCTACTTCCTCAGTATCACGCAAAAGGGAGGAGTAAGCCAAATTGAACTACTTTCCTTTCGTAAGGCGTGGAATATATATAGAAAAAACCATCGTGGACTAATACCACGTATAATAACTGAAGTATCAGTTATTATTATTTAATGAATCAAATCCAATTTAATTGATTAATTTATTTAAATCATATTTAAATAAATATCCCTCACATAATCTATAGTTTTAATTCAATCAATTTTATTAGATCAAATTTAATCAAATTAAAATAAACAATTAATAAAATCACCAATTAATTAATTATTAAATTAAACATCATGTATTTAATTTTAACCCTATAATTGAATCACATTCAATTATATTTCTCTCAAATAACCTATATTTTATTGTGCATATAATGCCCATTAGTTTTAACCTATAGTTTTATTATGAATTCAATTCATATTAAATTTAATATTTGAACTCCTTCAAATATTTAATTGGGAAATTATCTTAAATGGCAAAATTGCTGAAAATATTTACAACTAATAGCAAAATATATAGTTTATGTAAACCCTACTTTCATTTTGTAAGAGTTAAATGTAAGAACATAGTACCAATATGGACTAAGTGATTTTTCCTCTTGTAGATTGAAGGAAGAAGTGAAGGAAGCAGGAAATATTTTTGGTAAGTGAATTCTAGACCATTACGAGGTAAATCGGGTTCAAGAGTTACTATGTTTATTTGAAAATAAAATTAAAAAAAAAAAGATTTTAGAGATAAAAGAAATCAAGAAAGAAAAAAAAATGGAAAGGAAAAAGAAAGTGAAAGTTAAGTCGGCAGCCTGTTTTTGTGTGAAGCTGAGTTTCGATTATTTGCTCCATTTTCAAAGCTTTAACTGACTCCATCTTTCAGCTGAGTGACGAAGAGAGGTAGAAGAAGAAGTCTAAGGCAAATTCGTGTCAAATTCTTGTTGGTTTCGTTGTGTAATTGTAGCTGAAACAGAAGGTCTGGTTGCTGTCGTGCAAATCTGAGAAAGGTATGGTATTTGGAGAATAGTGAGCTGTAGAGATCGAGTTTAGAGTTGAAAATTTGAAGTTAGTTTGTTAACTCAATTCTTAACAACTCTTATGAAGGATGTTTGAGTTGAATATGAATAGAAACATGTTAAATTTTAGGTGGAAGCGACTAATACGGATTTCCCGAGTGATCTAGAGCAACGTAAAGTAAAATGAGAATATCTATCAAATGAAAAGGAGTTAAGCTCTGAAATTTTGAGGTAACCTAGAAAACACATTTCTTTACACATTTGTAGAAAGGGAAGAAGTTCTGATTTGGGCTGAAAATACGGCTTTTAACAGATAGAAGTGAAAACAAAAGCGAAGACAAAAGCAGAATGAGACGGGTATCGCTAGAGGAAGCAGCGACACTGAAGGTTTAAGGGTGAGCAGCGAAACAAGTGTCGCTGGTGTCGCTAAAGGCTTTTTGTCTCACAACTCTCACTCGGTATCATTGGGTATCGCTAGTCTCGCTGATTAAGTATGTCTCTCTGGTCTTGCTGGTTCACAGTATCGCTGGTACAGTTTGGTCTTTTGCTTGAATTTGTTTGTGCAGTCTCGCTAGTGACGCTCAATAGTGAATTCTTTTATGAAATGTAGCCTCGGTTGAGCATTTCTTTGTGGAATATAGTCTTGGTGATTGTTTTATTCATGAAGTAAAGTCTCGGTGGTGAATAATAGAAATGTCTAAGGCTTGTTTGTTATGTAAAAAGGAATTTTAAGGAAATCTAACAAAGGGAAATGTACTATTTCAGGTCGAGAGGAGCTAGGAAAGGCGTATAACCTACTAAAGGCCTGGGACAAGTAGTGAGTGACAATTTTATTTAAAATGAGTCTACTTTAAACAAGGTTTTTATGTTAGTATGATTATGTTTGGAAATATGTGTTATATGTTTGTGCATTCACGGGTTTTAACATGCATATTATGTGTTTTACATTGGAAATCATTTGAAGCATGCTGGTTGTTAAAACGAGTTTTACGAAAGGCATGCTATTTATTAACCTATGATTTTATGGAAAGCATTGATGATTGTTAACGAGTTTGTGAAGATTTGAAATGTTATTAACTCATGAATTTATATTATGTTATTTTCGAAGCATATTGTTTTTTAATAATGTTTTTGAAAAATTTCCAATGCTGAAGGACACGGAGAAGGTATGTGGGTAGCCTAGGTATAGAAATGGTTCCCAATGCTGAAGGACTCGAAGAAGGCATCTGAGTAACCTAAGTATAGAGATAGCCCCCAATGCTGAAGGACTTAAAGATGGCATGTGGGTGGCCTAAATCTCGTATATGAGACCCGGTATTGAAGGACTCAGAGAAGGTATTCGGGTAACCCAAGATATGATATTTATGTGCACATAGAGAGATGATAGACGCTATTGTGTTGAGATTACTCCACACAACTAAGGATATTCAACGTTGGATGTGTCGAGAATACTCCGCCCCAACTAAGGATGTTTTCGACGTTGAGTAGCATTGAGCTTCGGTCCGCCTCAACTAAGGAAAATGTTTTTGAAGTAAATTGAATTTCCATGTATCTTTCTCTGAAATGAACATATATGGTATGACAATGTCACTTGAGCATGTTTTACGTAGATATGACTTGAAATTGATGTTATTTACTCATTGTTTTAGAATGATTACAGTTTGATTAGCTTCCGAGTTAAAGAAAGATTTTTACAAAACAAGTCACTCATTGGGCAACCTAGCTCATGCTTTCCTTGTTTTTTTGTTTTTTTTTTTTTCAGGTAGCAAGCGAGTTCGAGACGCTTAGCCTACACAACAACTCATCTTGGCCCACCATCAGTGTCTAGAATTTTGAGAATCGTAAATATTTGATCTTAAACATGTGTTATACATATAGAGGGTTAAGGGCAATGTTGAGGAACTTATGTAAATACATGGTTTGAATGAAAATCAATGTCTGTGTGATAGCTTACCCTAGTTAAAGTATGTTGTTCAATCATTGTGTATATCTGCTTATTAGGTGATGGTCAAGGTATAAGGTTGGCAGTGGATACCGTAAGAGGGTCGGTGTCTACTATCCTCACACTTTCTCTTGGATTAAGAGATGTCTGTGTGATAGCTTACCCTAATTAAAGTATGTTGTTCAATCATTATGTATAGCTGCTTATTAGGTGATGGTCAAGGTATAAGGTTGGCAGTGGATGCTGTAAGAGGGTCGGTGTCTGCTATCCTCACACTTTCTCTTGGATTAAGAGGGGTGTGACAGTTTATCCGTGATAGACCGCGATAGATTGCGATAGACTACTATCTGTGTCACAATAGACACAAATAATAGTCTATCTCGATCTGTCACGATTTATCGCAGATAGAAAGTGAAATTTTGCTATATTTGTAAATTTTGGTTCTTTTTGCTATATTTGAAAGAGCTCTATTTACTTCTCCCATAAATTAAATTTTGAATCAAATTCAAAATAAATTTATATTATAAAGTTAATAAACTTTGTACTATAATGTACCATTATATTGTTTTCCTGAGAAAATTTGAACATTTCAAAATACTATAATTACCTCAATACCCTTTATGAGCTACCAGAAGTGTGACCTAATGGACCTACAGATCAGAAGCTCCAACAATATGAGATTAATTGGCTAAACTCATTAACCAAGGTAATCAATATTCGTTAACTATGAGTACACTCCACTATATACCCACAATTACACTCTTTTCACTACACATATATTTCTGTATCCAAGGACATAAACCAACAATAAGAAGTTTGTCCTTCACGAGTGTTCGTAACAACAGCGCAGCTACGCCACCCTTTTATGCCAGTCAGCGCAACAGCACCATTTCATAGCGTCGCTGCGCCATCTTTCCTTATTTGAAAAATAAACAATTTGAGGGTTTCTAGCGACCCTAGGCATAGAGAGAACAACACAATACATAGCCTCAAAGAGTGAGTTGGCTACAAGGAAGAGAGAAAAAAGTTTAAGAGAGAGTTCGGTACGTTCGACTTCCCGACGTGAAGACTAAGGACATCTTGACAGTTCCTCCTCAATCAAGGACTTCTTCACAGTAAAATTTTCCTTTCTTTACACTCTTTCTATACTGAAATTGGTTTTGAACATGTTGCCTAAAGCTATGAGTGGCTGAACTCTTTAGTTTTAGGGTATTGATGAATTGTTTATAAAGTTATGTTGATATTGTAGACTTTTCATGGCTTTGTTGTAATGTATATGCTTTTCATTGTTATTGTGCTTAACTCTTGTTAATTGGCCATGATTGAATGTTAGATTAGATGTATGATTGAAATAATTGTATGTCTAATTAGATCTATAACAATGAATTATTGTTAATCTATCATGCAAATAGTTAGGTTAACAACAAAAGTTACTAAAGACTATGCTTAATGCCATGTAACTTATATTGATTTCAAGATGTTAGTAATCAATTAGGTTGCATGAGAAAATGTTGTTTTTGATAGAAAATAACCCGAATTTATGTTTCTAGACTTAGCGTATGAATTGGAATAAAATCCATGAACCCTAGAATATTGCATAATGAATTAAACAATGATTCAATACCCTAGAACTCTCTTTGACTCTTGTGTTTCACATCTACTTGCTTTCCTTTTTAGCTTTTCTTAAAACACAAATTGAAATTGAATCCTCTAATAAAATTGATTCAACTCTAGAATAGCTAAGTAACTTGAATTTTCAAAATTGGATCCTCACTGGAACGATATTCGAAACTTAACAGTTTTATATTATAACTTGACCCATACACTTGCGGTAACACAGAAAGTGCACATCAGCACCATGCTCCTCAAATGAACAACCTGTTTATGGTTCAACCACTGAACAAAAACCCCTCTCATGCCATTGAGAGGGTAGGACCTTTTGTTCAAGACTTGGAGACACCACTTAAGGGAACACTCATCTACTTCCCTAAAGTAAGGAGGGAGTGAATTCCATATTGTGTGATAATGTTACCAGCTCCCCACTCGGTCTTGTCCCCAAAATGGTAGGCTTCTTGAGTCGCCAAACCAGCCACCCTCACCCATACAAATCAAAGGATAATCCCTCATGAACAAGAGTCCATAACCCACTCAAGATTGAGACTAAGTTGCATAGGTCATCCTAGTGAAATAGAAACCTCACTAGTTAATAGTGTAATAGCTAGCGGTTACTATTTTGCGGTCTGGCCTAGTGCAAACTCATTGCATAGGATACCCCTACTCACATGTCCCTTACACAAACGCGTTGGATCATTGAGATTGTATCAAATACAAAGTTGATTGTATCCATAATGTCACCAAAATAAGATACCCAGCCTTACCGATATACTATAAACTCTTTAGGCTGTATCTTGAACACCAATCCCCGTATGTCTCGACATACTATTCAAGACTCATTCAACAGCCTAGGATGTTAGTTTCTTGGATTAGGGTTATTTAGGCAAGATAAACATTATATAAACAATAACACTTTATTGGAAAAACATCAATAGCATTTTATTAATGTTCAGACAAATGTTACATTTACTATCTACGAGTTTTAGGGCATAAAACCCAACATAAGCGCCTTAGTCGCAATGGTTCGATAAAACTTCTCAGCAATGTACCGAGAGACAAATTTGGATTGACCATAGTTAGGCTTTACAGCCTAACGACTCTTGCTAGTTACTCCTTTTCTCTTGTTTTTTCTCGAAGCCATGTGAAATTCTAATGCTTAAACCAAAACTCAAGGCAACAAGGAAAATACTGGGAAATTGTTTTCTCTCAACAAAATGTCCCTTTAAAAACCTACCCCTAACCTAATTTGACAAGAAATTTAAACAAACTTCAACAACAATTTCCACAAAATAATCCAAGCTAAAACACTTTAAATCTCGTCTGCCAAATCAAGATTACACAAAAAAAAAAAAATTAGAACATAACAAGCTAAACATAAGTAAAACTATCTAGAAAAAGCTTACAGACAAGCAAAAATTCAAAAGGTTTTACCTAAGAACTGACTTTCCAAGAGGGGAGAAAAACACCAAAACACGCTAAATCTATGGAAAAGCCCACAAAAATCCAATACTGAGAGAGATGGGGGAAAATAGTGAAGAAGTGAAGATTTTAGGTGGGATTTGAGAGAAAATGAGAGAAAAACTGAGAGAGATGGGAAAAAGTAACCCTTCAAGTCGTGATAGACTACTGTTAAAATAGTAGCTGTGTGATAACATCGCGGCGTTATGCCCTAAATTTTTTTTTTATATATAAAACAATATTTATAATAAATTAACCTACTCCTAGAAAGCAATAAAGAAAAGAAATTAAATTACTTTTTTCACCTGGTTACCTCTAGGAAGCACAAATTTTCAACGTCAATTGCACGACATGACCTATCCTTTGTCAAGGCACATGGAAGTTCTCATAATTCTTTGGTCCCTTCTTGGATGAGTCAATATAGCTTGGTACGACTATAAGGCTCCTCATCTTATCGAGGGAACCAAACAGGTCGAATTTAGTATTTTCTGCATAAGATAAAAAAAAACAAGTGAAAATAAAGAATAAAAAAACTCAAATGACTGTAAAGAGTTTAAAAAAAACAAAATACACAACAAACTCCTAAGAACTAAATGAGGAAAATTAAAAAATCTACGAAATACCAGGGGTAGAATAGGCAAGGTCTTTTGACCTCTAACTCTATGACCTGGATGTCGCCGAGTCTAAGCTCGGGATCCTCCTCACAAACTGGCAAGTATGGCGGGATGTCCTCTTCATCACCGAGAAGTAGTACCGCATCCACTTGCTGTGAATCTTTGTTGTGTTGGGCTCCAATGCAACCTTACCTCCACTTGCAGTTAATCTGGCCCCACCATTTGGAAAACCAAGAAGGCTAACTCAGTAATTTGGTGGCTAAGCCCACTTACCTCATCAACAAAACTTGCTACTCTACCACTAGGCATCCAAGACTGATTGGGAAATCCTGTCATGTTTAATTCACATAAAAGGAAACCAAACCAAAGCAACCAAAAAAA